>JH719961.1:789558-1047364 GCA_000231845.2 Tetrahymena malaccensis 436
AAAAAATTAGAAAGTTTTTCAAGAGTACCTTATCCTACAGCATAAAGAGTCTTGGTAACATAGTCTGGACAAAAGGAATAGCTCTTTCAAACATATCTATGGGAGCTCTCATCTTATTATATTACTCCTTTATAGGGACTTCATCTTTACCTGTGCAAATTTTGATGCCTAGAATGCATATCTCTTGGCTAGTAAATTATTATTAACATGATTATTGAGTTATATATTTATATATTTTATTTATCAGGTAGGAGGTATAGTAGGATCATATGCTTTGAATAAGGTGGCCGACTCTATTGAGCGTGGAGAAGTAGCTAACAATCTAACTAAAATAACAGAAATATTCAGAGAAATCACTCTAAATTTGGTAGAATTTAACGACAATTGTGAGTATTCTATTAAAGATTGCACACTCTAGAAAACTGAAGAAGATTTACAACCCAAGTGTTAAAGTATTAAATGAATTTGATTTAGAATATAAAGAGAAAATTAAATAAAATAGTATTTTAAATTCTTTATCAAACATAAAAAATATTAGAACTGAAGAAAGTTATCAGACACTTATTGGATAATGCTGAAAAGCTGACCGAAATCAAAGAAAGAGTTTCTAAACTAAGACATTTAATTGAAAAAGAAGACGATGAAGATGATGATTTAGTATTGATTGAGCTTGAAGATGTTTAAAAAGAAGATAAAAATGAGAAAGCTAAATCAGATTGATGAAAATAAGAATCTCTATCCATTACTTTTTTTTGATTGGGTTACTTACTTTATATTACAGCAGACAATATGAATAAAATTCTGATAAATTTAATAAATTATTAAATATGATTAAAAAAAATAATACTACAATATACTCTAATTTATTATATATAACTAAATACTTTCTTTATATATTCTCTATGTTTTTATTTATGTATTTTTTCAGAATTTTCTTATTCTATCTATTTTTCAGGATTGATTGGTAGGTTATGAAACAATAGCTAATTTCAGATTAGTGAAACTCTAAATCGAATAAACTCTTAAAAACCTTGATTATAAGCTATTTCTTTTTTCACTCCTTTTAATTAATTTCTCAATTTGTTTAAAACAAGTAAATAAATTGCTGAAATTTCAAAAATAGATTATTTATTTTTCATTTCTATTTTAGTATTTAAAATTTGTTTGCAAGCCCTTCTTACTTTTTTTATTTCCTAATAAAATTAAATTAAGATTTTTTAGATAATTTTATTTAATTTAAACCAGTAAATTTTAAATCAAACTTTTTGATTTATTTTTTTTACAAATATATTTATTACATTTAAAACATTTTATTATGGATTATCATCATTTTTAATTAATTCTTCAAATTTTAAATTTTCGTATCCTGTATACATCAACTAAATAACTTCCCTTTTATATTAAAAATAAACATAATCACTAGATTCATTATATGCTGCAATACAGTTATCTTAAAGATCAACTACATATTAATATAATTCATATGAAGATTTCTTTTACAAATTAATTACAGATGGTTTATATTAAATTAAAGAGGATTATTTACTTTAATTTTTTCTTAAATTTTTAAAGTAAAAACATACCTCTTTATACCTAATATATTAGGTTTTTATAAAAAGAGAACAACATATTGAATTAATGGTCGAAAATAGCAGACATTAATTAATCAATATTGTTTTTTAATGTTTTAGATTGAAAATAATTATAAAAATTAATTTAATATTCCAACACATAAATAAAATGAATGATGAATAAACTACATAAACAGCTACTTATTCTTCATTATTTTTCAATCAATTTGATAATATTTATTATTCTTTTCTTAGTTTTGATTAGACTTATTATTATCTTCAAATAATTTATTTTATTGTTATTGCTGATCGCTAATGGTTTTATCATTACTCTAAAGATTTTCATCTTCAATATCTTCTTCGTTTTACTTGCGCTATTATCTAGGTTTTTTAGTGTATTTTTAGAATCTGCTCTTTGATTTGTTTTTATTTTATTCTTTTGTCAGCTCATATTCTTGCTTACACTCATTGTATATTTACTATATTTATTATTCAAATAAGTCAATAGTATTTTGAACTTCTTGTGGCAACTTTAAATCTTTAGGAAGAGCAGTATCTAGTTTGTATTCTATAAAATTTTGAATAGCTCCATTTTGATAGGAGCTTTCTTCTAAAAATTCTTACATATAATTTTCAAAGTCCCTAATGCTAATCTAAACAAATGGCTAGTTGCAAATTTTACAGAAATGTCTTTTTAGATAATTAGTACCTCTCTCATCTCCTTTGTAGTTGCATTAACTTTCGTTTACAAAATTAATTAATGTAACAGATGAAGCTTCAATATTGCTCAGCTTTACATCGAAAATCATTTAATTCACTAAGGCATTTCTTTCAATATAAGGCTAATATTTTATTAAAAACTAACGTTTAATAAGCTAAAACATTAAATCAATTTTAGAGCTGTATTTCATGTTTGTATTGGGATCTATTATGCTTATATGAATATTCGAAACGAACTTAGAAATATTTATGAAAGGCACAACCTTTTTCAAATGGAATTCAATAAAGTTATTAATTTATTATGCATTTTAAAGCAAAGCCATTGAAGTGTTCATTTATTGATCTACATATTTATCTATATCTGCTATAAGGTTATTACAATAAATTACAAATGAAGAGATAATATCGATATCTGTCTATTCTATTAAATCAAAGCGGATTTAGTTAAGCACATAGCTCCATAAATTTGAAACAGAGAAGTTTAATTTAAGGAGTAAGAGGCGAGTAAGTTTCATTTATTTCTCGCTCAACTAAGTATATTCGTGTTAATGAAGGAACTTACCCTTTGTTTATTATTGTTTATTAAAAGAAATTAAAAGCTATTATGTTTTTTAATAAGACACATATTCAGATTTGATGTTGTTCTTCACCTTGGTTGAAGAAAGAATATGTAATGGCTTCTAAATCAAAAATTAATCTGATAGAGTCTAATACATTCTAGCAAACATTAAAAAGCTAGCTTTTGGTAGCATTTTAGCATATTCTGTAATAAAAATATCGTAGTAAGCTTGCTTAGTAACTTAATTTTAAATGCAAATGTTTATTAAAAGATGAAGGCTATAAGGTTTAAGAACTGTGCCACCACTAACTTCTTTAATAATGCTTGATAACATAGCATCAAATAAACCTTCAATTTTTAAACTAGTTTTCATGGAATTCTTAAAAACCTTAGTTTAAGAGTCTTCCTTTTATAAACTTTCAATATCGGATGAATTGGTTTATTTTTCGCTTGAAAAGCTATCTAAATCATCATCAATTTCTTCTTATTATTCTTCCCATAAATCTTCTTTACTCTCTTGAATTTATGATTTCTCATCAATACGCTGCAAGTAGTAAAGATTTTTGTTCTTAAAGTATTTCAATATTTAGATAACAACCTTCGATTTGACAGATTTTTCTTAAGGTAAATTTTTAAGAATGGTAATGAAGAGAATTTCAATAAAGTATTTGTTGAAATGTATGCTGTTTTGTAAAAATATCATAGCAATTTCTAATAACTATTTAGTTGTGAACATAGTTACTTGGCGTGTAAATTACATTTGCATTCTAGCAAGAACTAAATTGATTTAGTGAACTGAATAAAGAGGAAACATAACTCTTAATTTTATGATGAGGTTTAAAATCTAACTGGTAAATTCAGATTCATCTCTGCTCAAATATTCATTTATAACTTTTTACTGAAGATCGTTGTTAACAATTTAATTGTGTCTTTCACTTTAAATGGCAAGCAAAAAATGATATTAAACCAATTCAAAAGTGGTAAAATCGCTTTTAGATTATAAAAAGCGTTTTCCAATAAGATCGAAATATTCATCACTTATTTTATTGTCAAATGCCACTAAAGCTCTCAAAATTGTTATGGATTTTCTGGGATCGTAGAGTTCCTAAAAATATAAATACATAGTAAAAAAAATAATAAATTATACAAATAATTTTACAAATTTCTGCTTTAAATTTCTTAATAAAATGGCATAACCAAAATGAGCCTTCGTCTCCTCAGTATTTAAGAAAACGGGTTTGAATTTTGTTTTAGCTTGAGGATTAATCTCTTAAAGTAATTTTCTCTTCTCTTCATACTTGTTCATTTCAAATTCTTTAATATAATCCAAATCATCAACATTTGACTTTAACTTGCTGATCAAAGCATAGTATTACAGAGAAAAGAAGAACCTATTTTTTTAAAAATCTTAATTAATAATTTATACAAAAAAATATCTTTCTCTCACTTTCTATTAATTAATTAAATAAAACCTGGCTCAATTTTCTAAATTTAACAACTAAATAAATTGTAGTATTGCAAAATTTTGTAAAGCGAGTGAAAGATATCTAATAAACATGATATAAAGTGCCATAAGTATTATTTACTTTTGATATTTAACGAAGAATGCCAACAGATGATTATTTAAGTGAATATTTTATATGATTGGAAGAATATCATAAGCATTTTCAGGGATTTTTTTCATCTAAATATTTCCTGTATTAGATGAGATAGCAGTTTTTGCAGAAGATGAAAGCTCTAAAACTTTTTTATAGTCTTAATCACTGATAACAAGGTCTTCTTCAAGAAAATTCTAAAGAGAATCAAAATTCATTTATAAATCTTTTTCATTGATATTATCATTTGCTTTCACTTAAGAATCAGCTTCCTCACTAATATCGTTTTCCATTTCATCTTATTCTTCATTAGCTTTTGATGATGACAATTTCTTTAAAAATTCATATTAGGTAGTTTGACTGTGATCTTAGAAATAAAGTGATTCAACAACATCTTAAATGGCTCTCTTTCTAGAATAATGCTATTGACTATATTCGTTTTAGAATTCTACATCATTTTTGTCATAAAAACTTAAGTTTGCTTTACCATCTTGCTTTTTTTGTTATATTTATCCATTCTACTAGCTTTAATTAGGGCGAAAAAGATTAATTCCCATTTCAACATCATTATCGTTTTCTTGCTATTCTTTAACTTAATCATATTTCTTTTGATTGTTGCTAGCCATTCTAAAGCTTTGCTTAGCGTATAACTGTCTGAAACACTTGCTAGATATTCTTCTGAGCTAATACATTCGTGTTTTACCTATTTTTATTATTCTTACTTATTCTTTTTCTTTCTTTAAAAATAAAGTGTATCTTCCTTTTCTTCTATCAATAAGTTAAATATTAATTTTTGATTTTTCTTATTTTTTCTCCAATCAATTAAAATAATTAAAAATGGTAAATTGAGCATGACTTTAAAAAAATTGCAATATTTTAATAATTTGTTTATTTCAATACACTATCTAATTCTATTTTTTAATTTTAACTTAAATTATTACCAAAATATTTTAAAAAGAAATAATTACTTAAATAGCTTTAAATAAATTTTATAAATCATCTTTTAGATGATAGTTTTTCTTCTTTAAAAATGTAAAATTTTAAATAACTATTGATCGAAGTAGAAGTTTATCAAAAGTAAATAAGTGTGCTAATTTAGATTTCTAGAAACAGTTTATTTTTAATGAATTTAAGTTTTTTAGTAAAAATATTATTTGAATATTCTCATAATCAACAAAACCATTCAAGAGTGAAAGATTCAAAGCTGCTATTTCTTAAATTTGTTGAACTAGAAAGAGAGTATGAAACAAAGTAAAATGGCATTAATTTTTTAATTTGTTCTAATTTTTAAGGCAATCTCTTGTTTATTGATAACAGCATGGCAACTTTAAAACTAAATTCATAGATTTTTCTAATTTATTTTTGATAATATGTTTGAAACAACAAATCTATTTTTGCTATTGTAAGCAAAATATCTTATCATTTGTTTCATCAAAAAGCGGAATTGTATATAAGTTTACTTTGAGAAAATAGAAAAATAAAAAAATATAACAAATAAACAATTTAAACACATATTCATTATTATAAAACGTAGATGATGAAATAAATTCTTCCTAAAATAATATCTAGTTCTTACAAAGGATAAAATGGTAGATTAGCAATCATAGGTGGATGCTTAGAGTATACTGGAGCCCCTTTTTACTCTTCAATATCATAGTTAAAAGGAGGCTGCGATTTAGCTCATATATTTTGTACTAAACAAGCTGCAATACCAATAAAAGCTTATTCCCCAGAAATAATAGTTCACCCCTATCTGTATAGTTTAAACGAAGAAGAAAACCCTGAAAAATACACACCTTAAGAAATACAATCTAAATTATAAAAATCAATAAAATTAGTTGATGATTGGGAAGGTGCTCTCCATAGTTTTGTTATTGGTCCAGGTTTAGGTCGCGACGAGTGGATTGAATCATATTTAGGAGACATTATTGCAGGGTTTAAAAAATAGCAAACAGTTGTATTAGATGCTGATGGTCTATGGTATTTAATGCATGAATACTCTAAATAAAATATAAATGGAAAGATTTATAAGAGTGTCATTATCAATGATCCTCAGTACCATATTTTAACACCTAATTAAGTAGAGTTTGAGCGATTATGGAAAAGTTTTATGGAAGGTTCTCCACTTAAGCGCGAAGAAAGAGAAAAATACATGGAAAGCTACATTGCTGATCATTACAAACTAGTGATAGATTAACCTAAATAAATTAAATATGCAGAATTACAGTATGTGGAAATTAAAAATTTAGAAAATCCTATAGTAAAAGACACAGTTTAGCTGGCGTAAAGGCTGAACAATATAAATATAGTACAAAAAGGAATGGTTGATGTGATTACAAATGGAAAAAGGGCTTTCTTAGTAGTTGAAAAGTCTTCAAAAAAGAGATGCGGCGGAATAGGAGACATTCTCAGTGGTTTAACAGGATTGTATAGTTATTGGGGCAAAAGAGCCTTCTAAGAAAAATCCTAAAATCTCACTTCTTTGAATTCAGAAGAACCAATCTAGGATGAAGCAACTTGCATCCTCTTAGGGTGTGTATTGGCTTCTTGCATCACTAGAAAGGCAAGCCATGAAGCTTATCAGAAATATTAATTTAGTCTCACTGCTCCAAATGTGATTGAACATGTTGGACCTACTTTTATGGCAGTTTACAATAATTTCTTTATTGAATCAAAGCTATGAAAAAGATATATAACTAATTAATTACTCATTTATTATATGTGTTAAAAAAATTACTCACGTTTGTTTGTCTGTCTACTAATTTATAAAAAATTTAAATCTTTGATCAAAAAAGTACACAAAAGATTTATTTAATCACTCAAATAATTATTTTCTTGAACATTTTAACACTCAAAATAATTTTATTTTTATATAGTAAAATATCAACAAAAAATTAAGAGAAAATTTTTTTGATTTTTACAAGGTTGTTATTTATCTGCTTTCAAAAATATATTTTTTCTATGAGAATATATTTTATTTCTAGCTAAAATCCAGTTTTAAATCTTAGCTCACTTGCAAATTATTTATTGATCAGAAATATCTCTACGCTAACTTAAATTCTAGCAAAGATTCAACAAATTAAAATTATTAAATTATCTAAATTAAAAAAAAAATCCAACAAGATCAAAAAAGTAGGAATTAAGTAAGAAAAAATACAAAAATGAGTCTAAAAACATATATCAATAAGAAGAAAAACTAAAATTTAGGGTCTTCATAGTCGTCATCTGCAGTTCTCTCCTCTCTTTAGTCAAATAGCTTGACAGCAAAAGGACAAATGGCTGCTTAGAATAGCTAGAACTCACAGAATACAATACAACAAATGTAGAGCAATACATAAACTCAATAGATAAGCACTCAAAGTATTTATTTATTTTATTTTTTCAATCTAAAATTAATTTAATTATTTATATTACAGCTTC
Organism: Tetrahymena malaccensis 436; assembly: GCA_000231845.2. NCBI lineage: Eukaryota > Ciliophora > Oligohymenophorea > Hymenostomatida > Tetrahymenidae > Tetrahymena > Tetrahymena malaccensis. The sequence goes on from JH719961.1 coordinate 797,424, forward strand.
CTAATTTCCTGTTCTCAAAAATTCTACAGTTATGATTGAAGAACCAAGTATCTTAGGATAAAACTGCCATAGTTAGTATATGAATAAGAATCTAAATTCTACTTAGAATACATCTATTTTTAATTAATTTCCCTAAGATGAGGCCAATTATTCTTACAATTAAATATTAAATGAGAATAATTTTAGTTAAATTCCTAACCTGAACTAAAGTTATGTAAACTAACAAAGCTATTAACTTCTTACATAGCATAATTTAAAATAATCACAATTATTTCTTCCTACAATCCAAGAAAGTAAGGTCTCTAAATTTGATGAAAAGTGTAGTCAGATATTTAATCCTTATGAATCAAGATTAAACAATACTAATCTGCTATAAAGTAATTTGATAGTCGGACAGATTTCCCAGCAATAATAGCTAGCTAATTTTTCGCTGCAGTTTTTGTAAGATGAAATATTGAAGTAAAAGATTGAGTAAAGAGAAAGAGGTTCTTAATTTACTTAATTTAATTTCAAAATGTTATAAAATATTTTGTATTTTTAATTATTATTATTACTATTAATTAAATTTAGAGTTAATCTTAAAGCAAGAGTTGCTATTAGAAATGAGGGATTTAAAACAGTTTTTCTAAAGCAATCTAATAAAATAATTAGAGGATAAAAATGTATCAATGCAAGGTGAGTTTTAGAAAAATATTGAATAGATTCAAACAAAGGTGGAGAATGTTGTAAATACTGTTTTTGACTACATAAAAGATGAAAAGCAAGAGGATAAAAAGAAAAATTCTGTAGCAGAATCGGACTATGCCTAGGATATTTCAGATTTATATAATACTGTTAACACTATCAAACAATCATTAGATAAGGGTTCAAATCAATAATTTTAAAAAGATTTGAACAAAGCTTTAAAAATTATTTTTAGCAAAATTAACTCTGCAAAACGATCTGTAAAAAAGCAGATTGTTCAAACAAACATGGTCCTTAGGAATAAAATAAAAAAAGCAACCTAAACTTCAAACAATTGATAACTACTAAAACAAGCTCTTAACAGAATATAAACAGTAAAATTAAAATAATTTCGAAAATTTATCAAATATACTAATTATTACAAATTTTTCTGTAATTAATATTTTACTTTTTTCTTGCAACAAGTAATAATAACACTGTTTATATATATTCATAAAATATTCTATAATTATTTCATACAGAATCTTCATAAATGCATCAAATATAATAATTTAATTTCTTTATAAATAAATATTGATTTATTTATTTTTTTAAAATTTATTAAATATTTTCAAGAATGTTTAATTTATTTCAAATTTTCTTTAATTTTAATTCAGTATTAATTTATGATTTCATGCAGTTTAATAATGAAAGATAACATCTTTTTTTACCTATTAAATATTAAATTCGTTTAATTTTTTATTCTAATTTTTGAATACCCATCTATGAATTATTTAATTATAAATTTGTCAAACAATCATATTATTATTACTATTATTATAATGCATTCATTTAGATAAAAATTTTAAAACCCTTTGTATAATTTAATAATTTTAATTTTAACCTACTAATCTTTATAAGCAATAAATAAATCAGATTTGAAATAATTTTAGCACCTAAAAGATGTATATTGCTAAATCTTAAATTTAAAATCAAAGCATTCAATTAATTTATTAAGATATTCGGCCAAAAATGTTCATGAAATATTAAATGAAATATTCAAAAAATTAATTATGAATTTGGTATATCATTTAATTGCTATTATTTATCAAATAAAATAGACAATCAATACAACTTCAAAAGCAAAATATTAGTCCTTTGAATAAAATTAATTGTAATTATTAGATATCAGTTTTTTGTTTGATAAGTATTTAAATTATTTGATTCATCTTTATGATAATAAAATATAAATATAGATAAATATATATGAGTGTAGTTTTAAATTTGAGTTGAATTATTTAGGTACAAGAGGAAGTTATATATAAATAAAATACTATTTACAATTAAGGTATATTAATAAATAAATGAATAGATAGTTTAGAATACTTGTTAGCATGAGACTACTTATTTTAGTTTTGATTTTTTAATTAATTTAGATGATATATTTTAGGTCAAAAAATAAGTCCATTAAATAAGCTTAGGATTAGTTTATCTCCTTTGTCAGAGATTAGTTTTTATAATACTTGTATGGTTTTTAAATAAGTTAAGTAAGTGAATTTGCGCGTGCATGTTTATGATATATTGAATGATTTGAGGCTTTAGTGCTGGGTTGCTTTCCTCATCAAATTATTAAAAGAAAAATAGATCTAAGGAGATTGTTTATAAAGAGAATGTTTATTTGGTTTATAACTGATTCTTTTTTTTTATTTATTTATTCTTTGTAGAAATCTACATCCCATAAAGTAATGATGAGAGTGAAATACAAATCTTAAATCAACTTGTATCATCTCCAGAATCAAAAATACCACAATTTGAATCGTTCTTACGTTCGATATCATTAATTGTGCTCTCTAGTTATTTATATTTATTCCTTTTGTTATGATAAAAAAATTAAAATTAGTATAAATATATTTGGATATACTTGAATTTACTCAATATCTACAAATATGACTTTCAAGTTAAGGAGATTATTTAGCATTTCGCTTATATGAGAAACAGCTTTTTCATTGAAATGGTTGCCCCTGATTGAATTAAACAATATAAATTACTTAAATGAATGATAGAATTAAATTTTTGAATGATAATAATTTTGATAAAAATTTACTTTAAAAATAGTTGCAATTCTTTCAATTAAGGCATTTTAGTTATGTATTATGACAATTAAATTACACCTTCATTTGTTAACTCGTTTTTACTTTTTATTATATTTAATTGAAGTTAATAAAACACAACAGATAGATGAAAATGGAAATTTTGAATTAAATAGTAAAATTTGTGTCAATATATTTTAATAATATATTCTATTAATTACGTAAAGTTGAGAGTCAAGGAGTTTAACCATGTCATTTTCATAATTTCTTTCATGATTGAAATGCATTAGCTAACATTTAACTCACAAGAGCTTTATTATTAATAAAAAATTTAATTAACCTGTTAGAGAAGAAGAATTAAAAAACTAGTAAATGTACTTACTATTGGTTCATTTTAAGTTTTTAATTCTTTGTTATAAAAAAGTTACCTGATTTCAATTTCAAGGTTTTCTAAGTTGGTTAAGGATGATATACCTTTGCCTAGAGATTGAATGCTCTCTTCGTTAAATTGGCACTCTCTGCATTTAAAAATAGTATGGATTAAAATAAACAAAAAAATAAAATGAAAATAGCTACCTCAAAATTATAGAGATATGTCTTAAGTTGGTTAAATTAGAGAGACCTTCTCCTAGCTTAGCCAGAGCGGTAGAGTCAACAATTTTTTCCCTTTTTTATGAAAGAATGATTAAAATTCGTGAAGACTAAAGCGATAATTTGGTCATTGCAAAGAAAATAAATGTTATTAATATTTTTATAATAAGTAGAATGTTATTTATTAAGTAATACTAATTGTGGTAATAATTCGATATTGAAAATAATTTTTTACTTCTTCTTTAAGTAAATCCTAGAATCCAAGGTGATTGTGTTTTATAGCTCAAGCTAATTTAAGCATTTATTGTAAGTAAAATGCGATATGGCCTTAACGTAGTTTGGAATGTTTTCTTGAATATTGTTGCTTTCGTTTATATTGCCCATTTATAAAATTTGTTAGTTTTTAAAGATTTCTTTGATTTTCAATGATATTTTTAATTGGTTTAGATATTAGTTTTTTTTTTGTTTGATCTCTCAATCAATTTACCTTTTAGAGGTAAAGACTTTGTTATTTAATATTTTTTTTGTTTTTTGATTGTTATTTTTTGGAATTGTTTATATGTTAAAATGAAATTCTCAAACCACACCTTTATACTAATCACTTTTGAAAAAAGTGGTGATTCGCGAGTTTTACTTCATGCATCTTTTCATAAGAAATCAAAATTACTGTATTCCTTTACAGTGATTAATTTTTTTGTTTCATCTTGAATTTACCTTTCTAGTAGAAGAATATCAATATGGAATACTCTGGGCATATATATGCCTTTCTTATATGATCGCGTGGCACATTATTTGCTATTTACTTTCATAATGTTTACTTTTATCTATCAGCAAAATAATAACTCTTCTTTTTGATTTGTTTAATCAAAGCAACAAAAAAATTGATATTTTTGCAATCAAATAAATATTAGATAAATTAAATAGCCAAAAAAAAGAAAAATCTATGCAAGTTCTATTAAATGTTTTGATAATAATTTGCAATACTTGCCATATAATAAAATTTTATAGCCAATCATTTTTTTATTCAACAGAAAGCAAAACCACTAAAAAAGGTAATGGCAACCATGTATATTCTCACTTTATAAATTTAGTTTTCTATTAAAAAATAAAGTCCAGTCGAAACAAAAAAGGTCTTAGTTATTAATAATTAACTTGACTCATGAGTATTTTTTTAGTGTGTATTTATCTGATTAATTTTAAAAGAAAATAAAAACCTAGATAAATTTCATATTTATTGATTCATGAATTTATTAAGGCATTCATGAAGTCAACTGATTATAAATATAATTGATTCTTTATTACTAAAATTTCAATGAATGAGTCACATTCATATAAATTAATACCCTTCATAATTGTTATTAAGCAAAAAATATTAATCCGTCATCAATAAATAAATATATTACTTGAAATAACTTAACCAAACCAATTTTTTTGAAACATTTAAAAAGTTATAATTTTTTAGAGAGCAAATTATTTAAAAAATGGTAATTAATATATTTTTTATACTATTTGATTACTCATGTAAATTTAATTATAAATAAGTGAAAAATATTTGAGATACTATCACTCATATAACAATTAAAAATGACACTTCAATTAATATTATCAAAATTTACTTACTCAAATTCATCTATTTGTATTATTGCTTATTTCTTATAAACATTTATTATGCTCTCTGCATTAATTGATTCATTTTTTTTCTTTTTAAATGTATTTTTTACATTAATATTGATATGTAAAATTAAAAATACCTATATTCCTCATAAATAGTTGATTGATTAGGTTTTTTATGTATTATTTTAAATTTATTAGAAATTAAAAATATTTAGAGTTTTTAGCTGAAAAGATACCAAACCAAATAAAATCAAAATTTTCTGATCGAAAACTAAACACTAGAAATGTCTATTCTCTCTGGATATATAACGTAAAGATGTTTTTAAATAAGAAATAGGAGCATTTCTATTTATATATGATTTGATAACCTATCTAAATATTATAATTTGTGTATAAAATTAAGTTACCTAGGATATGGTATGTTAACATACAAGACACTCCAATCTTTCTCTAAAAATTAGCAACCTTAGGAGCAAAATAAAGAAGGAATTTAAACACCTGAAGAAGAAGAGGAAAGATAAAATTAAATCTTAAATATAGACATATTAAAGCGTTGGTTAATTTTTATAGCTTTCTTACTGTTTGAGCCATTCTTGTTTGCTATTGCTGAGTTAGTTCCATTCGGATTGAGTCTTGTGCTGATTATGAAAATACTTATAATATATCCTCACGTCTTGGTAAATAAATACTCTAATATAAAACTCTTCATAAATATTAATTTAAAAACAGATACATTTATACCTTTATAAACTCTTGGAAAACTTAGAATTGGACAATTATGCTGAAAACAAATTATTTATTTATATTAGCACATTTTTAAAAGAAATTATTATCTTTACTCTTGATTTGATAAGTGAAGCTGTTAAGTATGTAAATTTAGGGGAATTAAGCGAAATAGAATAGCATATTGATAAGATTAACAAGAAAATTGGATTTAAAATAGAAGTGTGTGAAAAAAGAAACTCTTTGCTTTCAGATAAAAAAGATAAACCTTAGCATTACCAAAGTTGTTTTAGCTTCAGAAAAAGTGCTTTTTGAAAGTTGAAATCAAATAAATATTTTATTTTACACAATTTACTTTTACTCAATCTAAAATAAACTGTAAAATCTACAAAATAAACTAAAAACGAAATATTTAAGATGTATTTTTTTTGAGTTACTCAAAAATATATTAATTAATTACTATGTTCTTCTTAAAGAAAATATATTTTTTATGACTAATCTATCCTTATTATTTGTATAATTAATCCTTTATGATATTCTATGTGAAATTTAAAATTTGATATAAATAATTATACAACTAGCTTCAATTTCGATATTATTTGTTTGTTTAGTTTGCCTTTCAATAATTTTTGTTTGTTTAGTTTGCCTTTTAATTATTTATTACAAAAAAGTTGAAGCCCTTAAAATTAATTTATTACTTCTTCTTCACATTCTTTTTAATGAATAATTAATTATAAGTCTATCAAATCTAAAAAGGTATGTATGCTCACTAAAATTTGATGACAATTAAATCAGGCAGTTTTTTACTAATTAAAAGAATATTTTGAAATATTGAGTTGAAATATTTAATAATTACAAATTTCAAAAATAAACTAATAAATAAATACCCAAATTTTATTTTAGAATCATTAAAAAATAATTATAAGCTTTTCATTTAAAATAACAAATTTTAGCTACTGTCTCTGAATTTATAATAAATTAATTTGCAAAAAATAAAGGTTAAGCAATATTTTAAATAAATAAGCATACAATTTACAAGACTCAAATAGCATTAAAAATGAACGAGGCATTTGGTATGATGGATGAAGGTTACTTTAAACCTAGATCCGAAATTCTTAAATTTATAAATGATCTTCTTGGAGTATCAAATTATCATTGTAATCTTTGAACTCAATAAAAATTCATAATATTTAAAATAATTTAGTTGAATGTTACAAAGATCGAAAGTTTAGGTTAAGGTGCAGTCTATTGCTAGATTTTAGATGCTATGTTCCCTGGAAAGGTTCCTCTTCAAAAGGTTAATTGGAAAGCTAAACTTGATTGGGAATTTGTCAACAACTTAAAAGTGCTTTAGACAGCATTTACCAAGTTAGGAATAAAGCGTGTGATTGAAGTAAAATTAACTACTTAAAACATTTCAAATTGAATGTTCAAAAACAATAATATTAATGCTTGACATGTATGTAATAATTTCGTTTTAAATAGGTTGAAAAACTCTCCAAGTGCAAGTATTAGGATAATCTTGAGATGATTTAATGGTTAATGAGGTTTTATGAATGTAATTGCAATAAGCCTCCTGGTGAATATGATGCTGCAGCCAAAAGAAAGGGTGTAGAACCTGATTTTTCATTTGCAGAGAAAATTGTTGTGCCAAAAATATTTAATCCTTCTATGAACAAACCTCATGAAGAGACTGAAAAACCTAAAAAGCCTGCTACTTCTTAATTGGCAAACACAACTGCAACTAACTTTAGTCATAATGCTGCTTCCAAAAAAGCCTCTGATAGTCATGAGTAAAAGGCTCCTTCTTAAAAGCTTATAGATGGATAACAAAATAAAGGAAGGAGCTCAAGCTCAAATTTACCACCTCCTAAAGCTTTAGGAGCTAAAACTGACACACCTATGGAAAAACTTGATAAGATTAAGAAAATAATTCAAAAAATAGATGCAAGCGATGCAGAAAAATTAGCATAAATATCTAAAATCGTTGGTATTAAAAGTAAATAAACTAATTTCAAAAAAAAATTTAAATAAAAATTAGCAGACAAAATATTTTCTTTTAAAGTTAATCGAAATACTTATTAAACTTTTTTTTTATTTAGATGCTTAAGTACACCACTAAGAAAATCATGAAGAGCAAAAAATCAATACAGCCTAATAAGAAAGTAACCTTAACGAAGAACATGAAAAAATAATTTAAGAACATGATCATAATTTACTTCATTAAGAAGATGATGAAAATTTAATGAACCATGAAGAAGAGCATGATTAAAACAAAAATGATTTGCATGAAGATGATGAATGTCTCTGAAAATTAATTTAAAAACCCTATTTTAATAATTAAAAACATAAAAAATTACTAAATTTAAAATTTTAATTATTTTTTTTGAAAGTAAAAAATATATTTATTAAAATTATTTATTATGTAAGACAGTATGAACAAATTAATTCACTTAATAATCTATTATTCATAACATCAATGAATCAATAGACATCTAATTAGGATTATCTTTCAATCAATAATAATTTTTTTGATATTTTCTTCAAATTTTTTATTTTTAATCAAAGTATTTTTATTTAAGGGAAGCAAATAATTAGTTTAAATAATTCAACATAATTAATCATGATATTTTTAAAATAATATGTAAATTTTTTGTTTTGAATCAAATAACGATGCATCTTACTAATAAAAATAACTTTGTTTTTTTATTATAATAATTTGAAATTTAATAACTTATTCTTAAAACTAATTTATTTTAAATTTGTAAAAAAAATATTTAACAAAATTATTTATTTTTTTTGTAAACTTCTGATCAAATTTTGTTGAAATAATTTTATAAATAGTAAGAAATTGTGGTAATCAAGATAATGAAGCAACTAAAATAATTTATTAATAATTGCACAACTAACATTTGAACTAATAAAACTAAAAAATAGGTAATGGTTTACAATTTCTTTTAAATAATATATTTAATATTTTATTTAGATTTTAAATATCCCTCAGTTCTTGAAACAGCAAATAGGGTTTTCCTTAAGGAGTTTCATATCTACACCGTAACCAAGAAGATCTCTGATATTTTTGAATTTATATTATATCATAGTAGGTCTTTCTAAACCAAGACCCCAACCTAAGACTTAAATATCTTCTGGTAATCCCATAGGACGTAACATTTCAGGTCTGAAAACACCACTGTTACCTAATTCAATGACTTTATTCAAACCAGGGTGGAAACCATGGATTTCCAAGGATGGTTCTGTATAGGGATTATATGTAGGCTTAAACTTCAAACCAGTAATACCTTTTATTTATTTATTTATTTATTTGATTAATTAATTAATAGATAAGAATATTTGTAATAGTTATGTAAATTTACCAATTTTTGCAAAGAATTCAGTGATAACACCGAGGAGTTCACCAAGACCAACATTTTTATCAGCGATAACACCTTCGATTTAATGGAATTCAGCTAAGTGAGTAGCATCTAAGCTTTCGTTTCTGAAGACTCTATCAATAGAGAAGAATTTTCTTGGCTTGAAAACACCATCCTTAGCAAATTCGATGGCGATTTGTCTCAACATTTTAGATGAAACCTAATTATTATTTTAAGAATATTTAATTTATTTATTTTTAATATTTTATTGATAATATGCCAAATATTTTTAATCCTAGATGAATATCTACTTATATTTATATTAATTCTAAATTAAAAAATATATATTACAGCAGTTGTGTGAGTACGGAAGATGTTCTTTTTAGCTTCATCATAACTCCAATCGTAACGATAACCAATAGATCCATAACCACCTACTTCGTGAGTTTTCTTAACTCTTTCCCAGTATTCAGGATCTAAATTTTTGCTATGAGCAGGTTCTCTAATGAAGAAAGTATCGTGGGCATCTCTGGCAGGATGTTATTAAGGTTAGAAAAGAGCATCGAAATTCCAGAAACCACTTTCAACGTATTGGTTGGTAGCCATTTCTTCGAATCCCATTTCAATAAGAACTTCTCTAAATTATTTTCTAACTTTCATCAAAGGATGCAAGTTACCAGTTTTTCTATTTTTATATAGTATTTTTTAGCAAAATAATAACATTTTTTTAAAAAAGGATCTAAATTATTCATAAAGTAGCCTCTATTTAAATATATTTGAAATGATTATTTACATATCTTTACCAACAGAATTCCAGTTATATTTTTTGAATTTTTTAGCAAGTTCAGTATTTGATTTGGTTGTTCCGTCTTGGTTTTTGACGAAATCATCGTAATTCTTAACCATATCATAAGTTAAATCAGATTCAAGTTCAACATAAATAGGCTTGTATTCAGTACCTTTATTAATTTTGAAATACTTGATAACTTCTTAGGTAATAATCTTTCTCTTCTTAAAATTATCGAAAACATCCTTTTTAATATCTTCTAAATTGCTATTAGATTCAATTCTTTTTAAGAGAACAGCATCTTCATCGACAACATCAGCTACTTCTTTTTGAATAAGTCCATCCTTAATCTTGAACCATTTCTTTTTCATACCATTTTATAAACCAAACTTGAAAACATTGGGATCGAATTTAGCTTCTAAATCATTCTTAGAAATACCTATTAGAATAATTTAAAATAAATTATTTATTTATCTGCTAATCATTTCATGCAAATTTAAAAAATTCTTTTTAAAATGTGCCAAATTTTACAATAAATCTAAGCTTATAACTATTTTTTTGAAATTGCTCTAATTTATTTTAAGATGTTCTTTCAAATAAAGATAAAATATATTACCTTCAGCAGGGATACCCTTAAATACTCTGAATTCAGGAGTACCATTTGTGGCATTATCTAAACCTTCTTATAAAAGTACCCATCTTTAAATTTCCTTAACTTCTTAAGTAATGTAGTTTTCTAAAAGCAAAGAATTTAAATAACCAACTAATTCTTGATGTTCAATTTCAAATTTCTTTGCCAACAATAGAGTATCAGGAATTTCGCCATTTTACTCTAATTCAGTTAAAATTAATTAAGCGTAGTTCTTTTCCATTTTTCTAATTTTTTTCTTACTTTTTTATTTTATTGAAATTATATCTTATTTTTCCTAATATTTTTAATAAAAAGCTTGATATTTAAAAATGCATTATAATCAACATATTTTAATTAATAATCTGAAAAAGTAAATATCTTTTCGCATTTTTTCTCCTTTTTGTTCTTCTTTTTTTTACTTCCTCTACTTATTTTTGATAGTTTTTGCATTCTCTCATTCATATTAATGATAAAAATCATATTTCTAGAGATTCTATTTATATTTTTATCTAAAAAATATCCTTTATAAAGTAAAATAAATTAATAGTAAAGCTAGATGTTATTTTTATGAATTTATTTTTATTTCTTATATAAAATAAAATTAATTTAATTAAAAAATGAATTTTTTTTTTATTTATTTAATCATCTTGCTATTATTAGAGTTACAAAACTATTACTTGCATTTAGAACATATTTAATTAGTATTTAACTGAAAATTTTAAACAAACAAATTCACTAAATGCTTTTTAAATATTTTTAAAAAATCTATCACAATTTAATATAAATTTACATAATTAAAATAAATGGATTTATGAAATATCAACTCTCAAAATGTATTGATAATTTTTGTATGATTAGTAACTTGCTAAATTATTTCCTTATCTAAAATTAATTTGGTTGTAAATTTTTTATTAATACTTTATCTTTAATTAATAATGAACTCATTTGCTGTGTTATTAAATTTTTTATATTGATCTATTTAATCAAAAGTAGAATTTTTAATTTATAACAGAAATAAATTCCATAAAAAGATTTTCTGCTTATTATTAACAATTTTGATCATTAACATTTTTTGTTTCAAAAATGCTAATGTTTTAAATTTTAGATAAAATTAGAAAATTTAACATAAAAATCTTCACAAGTTAATTCCAAAAGATTTTGTAAATTTTAAAATATCACAAATATTTTTAACTATACAAATAAAAAAGAATAAATTCTGTAAATCAATGAAAGAAAAAGGGAATAGAAGAAATTGATTAAAATCTAATTAAAAATGTAAATCAGTAATTTATTTTGATAGACAAAAAAAAGTTAGGAAACATTTCAATTAATTCTTAAAAAATATTGATTTAATAAAAACAGTAGATTGATTTGAGCTTTAAAAATACATTTTTTAGTGATCTTTAAAAAGGCTTTATAAAATTTATATAAATGTAAAATAAATACGATATTAATTATAATTCTTTTATATTTGAATTCATAAAACTAATAATAATTTGTTATTAAATTTTGACTTTTATCTTTTAATGTAAATTAAAACAATAGGATCTATTTTAATTATAAATAGGCTTCTTCTCGTTAATTTAATTCTTCAAATTTTAGTTAAATCAACTAATTTATTGTATAATTTATCAACTTCCTTTTAATCATGAGAAGTACAAGCAATAGATAAGTGCTTTGGTACTGATTTTCTATCAAAATAAAATCCACCACTTTCTAATTTGGAAGCAGGCATGCATTACAACCAGAATATGGTATCTGAACCTTCTTCGCATTTTCTTAAATCATCTTTAAATCTTTTATAAAAGTCTGGCATAGCTTGAGGTAAAACAGGAGTGTCTACCCATCCTGGATGCATTGAATAGAATTAAATTCCTTTGGATTGGGTATATAACTTAGTCCATTTTTCGCATAAAACAACTTACTGTCTTTTATTTTTAGCATATTAAGCCTATCCATCGAATTTCTTTTCTTTTGACATGTTCAAATCATCTGCTTCTAGCTTTTATGTGTACATACCTCCACTGCTAACTAGAATAACTTTAGGATTTCTCTAAGTTTGCTTGTAAGTTTTTTCAAGTAAAGGAATAAATAGCTCATTCATTAAAAACACACCTGCAACATTTGTAGCGAAGTTGTATTCAAGACCATCCTTTGTAGTTTAACGCTCATGGATCATAGTACCTGCATTTTAAACTAGTCCATCAAGAGTTACTCCCAATTAATTATATTCATCTACAAACTTTCTGATAGAAGAAAAGTCGCTCATATCGCAAAAATGTAAGTGTAGATTTTTGTTGTTTGAAACATCTTTTTATAGGTTTTACAATGCTTCTTCACCTCTTTACTTGTTACGGCAGACCAAATGAATGGAAGCTCCCTTTTATGCTAACTGCAAAGCTGCAGAATATCCAATACCACTATTAGCTCCTGTAATAATGATATGTTAGCCTGATAAATCAACTTATGTGTCTTTTTCGTTAAAATGGACTTTGTTCTTTGCAAAACCTTTATTTGTGAATTCTGATTTGCCTTTAATGATGAATTAAATAGCTCTAATTGCGTACATTATTAATTTATTGTTTCTTTGTTAAAATTTTTTTGACAATTTAATTTATTAAAATTTTGTTTTATTTATTTATTAATTAATTAATTATTAACCAATAGAATTTAATGACCAATTTAACTAATTAATTTGTTGCCTATTATTTTTTCCAAAAACAATGCTTTTAAATTTGTAATTTAGTATATTCTAGATTATTTAATTTACTCAACACTTTAACTTTAACATATTAATTAGAGTAAACAAATCTCATGTAGAAACTTCTATTTTACAAGAATTTAATTCAATATAAGATATTATGCCAATGATTTTTAATTATTTTAGAATAACTTTTAAGAGAATTCAGAATTACACTTTTCAACACTCAATATTCCACTAAAATTAAAAAAATAAGAATATTTCAAATTTCAAATGAGATGCAATAAATGGGTTGATAAAATGAATTTTTATGATTTAAACTGGTGCTTAACCTAAATTAAACTTAAAATAAGAGAAATAAATAATATTTTACAATTACTTAAATAAAATAAGCAATTTCAAATTTAATATTATAGCATTTTCATAAAAAGTGTAAGTTAATTAATTAAGTATTTTTTTGCTTGATGTAATATTACCAGTTTGAAACTAATTAATACTGAGAATCTTTAAAAATTTATTAAATAAGAAATTTTAATGTAAATTTAAATTAATAAATTTTGTTTCTATATTTTTAAATAAAATATATTTAAAATAGAATTTAAATCAGTTTTAAAATATAAACAAATTAATGAACTATGGAGATTTTATCAATAAAATATATTTAAAGCAGAATTTAAATCGGTTTAAAAATATTGTGATATATACATACAATCATATAAAGAGTTTATACTTAATTCTAAGTAGCTTTTTTTAGTTTAATTTTTTTCTCAAATTTTGAAACCAGTATGAATAGCAGATATACCAAAACTTAAATTTTTGTATGAAGCGAACTTGAATCCAGCTTCTTCAATTAAACGTAATAAAGTTTATTAATCGTGGAATTTATCAATACTTTCAGCCTTTAATAATAAATTATTTAAAATGATTTTACATGAATAAAAATAAAATTTATAAAATTTATTACAAGATATTAGTAAGATTCTGCATCTCCAACGACATACTTACCAACTAAGGGAAGAATATTCATGTTATATTACTTGTAAATTTCACTAACTGGGAATTAATCAACTTTAGAAAATTCAAGAATCATTAATCTACCGCCTTTCTTAAGGACTCTGTGGGCTTCACTCAAAGCCTTTTCAATTCTAGGGACATTTCTAATTCCGTAAGCTTTTAGGAAATAAGTTTATTTTTAGACATTGTTAATAAATTTTTTAAAAATAAAACGATTTATTATTTGTCTTATTAAGAATTGATTTTAGTGAATTAATTTACCTATTGTGTAAGCATCAAATGTATTATCTTCGAAAGGGAGAATTTCAGCATTACCACATACAAAATCAATATCTTTTTAATTAAATTTTAATATTAGCTTGATTTATCAATTCAAAAAGGAATTTGTACCATTATTTGATAAGCTCTTTTCAAGTGCTCTTCTTTTACCTACTTCGAGCATACTTTCGTTTATATCTAATACAGTAACCTTTAAATCTAGATTATATTTTATAATATAATATCATTTTTTTAATAATTTGTTGATTACTCTTTGAGTTAAGGGCACTTCTGGATTTATGCTTTTCAAGAATTCTAAAAGCAATATCTCCAGTACCTCCTGCAACATCAAGAACTCTTGCTGGCTATTCAATAACCTAATCTTTTTCTTGTATTTTGGTTGGTCTTAAAACTCCCAAATCGTTAACAAACTCTTCCTTCCAGCATCTATGAATACCTAAGCTCAATATATCATTCATAATATCATACCTATTCATTTACAGTTAAAGATTAAGTACTACATCATTAATGTTAATGCATAAACATCATTTAAAATTTTATAATTAGCATAAGATATATTACTTATCTGCAACAGAGTGAAAGACTTAGTTAACCATTGACTACTTCTAGTTAATATCAACTTTCTTGTATCCAAAATTAGCTTCTTAGGTAGTTTACTATTTAATATGATCAAATTAAATTAAAAAATGGCTTATACTTTTGCTATTAAACATTTACTGCGTTATTTTATGTTTGGTTTGAAGAAAAGCATCTTGCTCCCTTTAAAACAACCTAGTTTAATTTTATAATATTTCTGGAAATCATTAATTACTCTTTTTATCTAACTAATCTTGAAATTAATTGTGTTAATATATAAAAATAATATCTAAAAATTAATTGATAAAACTACTAATAAAAATTTTATTAATTCATAAACATTCATTAAAAGCTATATTTTTACAAACAGAAATTTCTAAATTTATCCATTAGGAAACATATCTTGAATATTCTACAATAAAATTATTTTTTTTTCAAAAATTCTCAATTTTTACATTAAATTTACAACATAAATATCAACAGTTTATTTTAATTTTATCATTTACAATTTTTTCTCATTTATTCTTTTCTTCCATTTTGTTTTCTAGTTTATTATTCTAGTTATCCTCATGCTTTTAGTGGTTAGGATCATTGTGTTCTTAATGGCTCTGGTCTTTGTGTTTTTAATGGTCATCATCTTTGTGGTTTGAGTGGGTAGGATTAATAGGGTTTTAAGGATTGTGGTTATCATTTTCTTTGTTATGCTCTTTCTTTTACTTTTAATTTTGATTGCTATTAATTTTTTCAGACATTTTTTAGCTTTCTGCAATAGTTTAAGGATCAATAAATTCGTTTTTAGATTCATCATTATTTAAGATTTAGTGATTATGTTCATTTTTTTCATGCTATTATTTTTCTTAAGAGTTATGATTTTATTAACTTAAATCTTTTTAATGTTTATCATGTATTTCTTTTTAATTATGATCGTGATTCTAACCTACACTGCTTCTTTGTGATAATTAAGAAGGAGCATGCTAATCTTTTGAAGAGGGGTTTTAATTTTACTAACTTTATTCTTCTTAATGTTTATCATGTATTTCTTTTTAATTATGTTCCTGATTCTAACCTACACTGCTTCTTTGTGATAATTAAGAAGGAGCATGTTAATCTTTTGAAGAGTAGTTTTGATTTTACTAACTTAACACTTCTAAATGTTTATTATGCATTTCTTTTTAATTATGTTCATTGTTCTAACCTTCATTTTTTCTTTGTGATAATGATGAAGGAGCATGTTAATCGTTTGGTAATTTAGATTATTGCTTATTTTTTAAAATATCAAAGTCTTACTCTTCATGTTAATCTATCTTAGGAACATTAGATTTTTAACTTGTTTGATTTTCCTTTTTGTGTTATTAACTTTGGTTATGATCTTTATCTGCTATTTCACTGTCTTTATGAGAATTTCTACTCATTGATTCTTAAGATTTTTAAATTTCCTTAGAATGACCTTATATCTGCTAAGTTTAGTATTAAGAGTTTCTTGATGGGTGCTATGATTAATGTGAGTCTAAATGTTAGCCTTAGTTATGCTAATCTAATTTATCTTTCCTTTCATCATTCTAAACATTCATATTACTTAAAGTGAATTCGTTTTCTTCTTCATAATTCTAAATTTGATCTTACTAATTTGCATCTAATTTAAATTACTGCTAACTAATAGCTTATGAATTTTCTTATTTTTTATCAGTTTGTAAATTTTTTTAAAGATCATCTGTTTAATTAACAATTTAAATTGGATTAGTATTTTCAACTTGCTAGTCTCTTTTATCTTAAGATTTAAAGTAAGGAGATTCATAAGAAGCATTTTACTTTTAATTGGTGTGATCTTAGTTTGATTCAATATGATTGTGATGAGTATTTGGATTTTCTTTTTATTGAATATGTTAGATGTTTAGTTGAGAATTGTTTTATGAAAAGTTTTCATCATTTTATTAATGATGATTTTCATCTCTTATAAACTTTGTTGAATTATTATTCTTTTTCTTCTTCATTTCTTGTTGCTTTTGGTTTAATTCAAACTCAGTTCTTACTTAATCATCTTCTGTGTAAAAAGCTTTAATGTTTTCTTCAATTTAATTATCATCTCTCTCTACATTAAACCCAATTAATGTTAATATAGATCCAGTTGGATTTTCATTGTTTCCATATTACTTTTATAGTGAGCCGTATAAGCAAATAGGAACTTCATTTTCAGATATTTCTAAATTGAAGCTCTATAAATTTTCATAACTAATTTATTGTTGTAATCCGAGTAATTTTCTATAACCTTTTGCTGTAACAAATATTAAATTAACAATTTAGCTAGTCTCTGTGTTTAAAGTTCCCTATACATATTTGATGTAGTCACCTTCTTATTTTTCATCTGCATTAAACTCTTCAGTGACATATTATTCATCATCTAACACAATATTTGCATTTTAATCTCTGATAATATGCATATCTCCTTCAACTATCTATGAAGTCTTTTATAAACGATAGTGGCATTGAATACCAATAATGCCTTTTTCATCATGTGCTACTTTTACATATACAATTTTGTGATGGTAGTTTTACTTTAAAGTTATTCTATCAGTGAATCTATAACTATCCCCAATTTCAGCACCAGCTTAAACATCTCTAAGTGTTAAAGGAATCAAAATCTGCTACTAAGGTGAAACTCCCTTATGATGAGAAATTATGTCATCTATATTTAAATTTTGTTCTGATAATAAAACATTATTTTAAGCAGGAATATTTTTTTCGTCGTTTTAAAATCTAGTTGGAGAATAAGAATTGAATTCTTCAACTGATTAATTGATATCAGATTTTTTGGCTGGCTACATATCTGATTGTCTTGGTTATTATTGTATTTATTTTTGATTTGTTTATTTTTTAACATTATGATTTGGCATTTCTTATAAAGAATGTTGTTATTTAGGTTATGTTGTAGGATTTGTCTTTTTTTACTATGGATAACGATTGTTGTTACTATTTATACTAGGCTCATAACTAGAATATTGAGGTTGGGGATTGTTGCTATGATTTATTGGATTGAGTTAAATTTATTTTTTACCACTCTTTTTGACAGGTGAAGAATTCTTTTTATTTAAAAAATAATTTGCTTTAAAAATTAAAATGAAAAGGAAAATGATTACATTAGATGTTGAAAAAGGCAGATTTGTAGAAGGGTTTGAAATTAGGTTTCTGCTAGTTTGAGAATCTGACTATGTAACAATTTATTTCTAAAGAGGACTTTTGGATTTATTTTTGAGATTACTGCTTTATGGTAAAAGTTTTTTCTTGGGAATTTATCTCTCTTCTTTCATTGGTGTTGAATATTAGATAGAATTATTAGTTTAATTTGCACCAGGGATTTAATTATTATCATAAAGATCATTTTCATCGATCGATATATTATTATCTACCATCGGTGTTTAATAATAGTTTTACTGCTCATTTAAATTTTGCTTTTAGCGTTTAAGTTAGTTCAGCTGAGATTAAAGATTATTACTTTATCTGTCTCTATTTAAAAGCTGCTATTTAAGAGCTAAAATTTCCTAATTTTTTTAACCTAGAATATTCTTTAACTCATTTATCTCATTGTTCAATTTTTTTTCACTTGTTATTTTAGATTTTTTATAAACTTTGGCTTTTTATAAAATTTCTTAAAAATTTTGTTCATTAAATTCTAAATTAGCAAATTCAGGATCATTTGTTGAACCTGCAGTACCAATTTAATCAACCACTGAGCTATTTGAAACTAATTTGCTCTTGTCTAATGGCTTTAAACTCTCAGATCTTCTAGGATTATTTGCAAGGCTGCCAGATTTTCTGTCCCTCGAAACCAATGAGATTTAAGAATGCTTTTACTATCTCTCAAATACATTTTCTTACTCATTGAAAGAAAAATTAGGTTTGATATTATTCTTTTCACAAAGTTTTTTGTATTCTTTATCCATGCTTAAGAATTCTCTATACTGCTTATTGAATTTATCTTCCTATTCTGATAGTTTGTCTTAAAGTTCTTTTATTTTTTGCTTTAAAACATATTTTTCATTAAAATCTTCCTTTCTAACCTGTATCTCTTTTTTATCAGATTCTTGAGATGCACTTATTTTTTATAATTTTTTTGTAAGCTCTAACTCCCTTTTGACCAACTTAATTTCTTGATCTTTGCTTTTAAGATCATTTTCAAGCTTCATAACCTTTTCATAATGGCCTCCCTCATAAACTTAGCTTTACAATTTCTTATTATCCCTATTTAATAAAATAAATATTTTAAAAAGAAAGAATCAAATACATTTAAATATACCTTTATATTGCATCAATCAGCTTATAAGCATTATTTAATTCTTATTTAAGAACTGGATCTGAAGTTTAATTGTTTACTCTATTTTTTGAACTTACTATGTTTTTTTAATTTTTTTCAATAACAATGCTGAGCTTATCACTTAAAGATTTAAGTTCTTCCCTCAATTTATCGTTTTATAATCTTAATTTGATTAGTTCCTAATTTTGTTCATTTTTTTCATTTTAATTATTACTTTTAGTGATATCACTAGCATCATTCATTGAAAAAAGCTACTTTTCAGTACTATCTTCACTATTTAAGTTTTTTTAAGCACTTAATCTTTGAATACTAAGTCTTTTCTTGGGAGTGACTAGGCTACCTTAGCTTTCTTTTACATTTTTTTTCCCATTAATAACAACTTTACCATTATTACTATTGTTATTTTATTTTATAATAAATTCTCTTTCTTACTAACTTAATACATGCCCACTTAAATGAATATCATTGTCTTGTTCTACTTTTTTTTCAGCTGATTCTTAAACATTATTTGAATGAGGTGGCGTCTATTCTTTTTAATTGAATTAAATATTAAAAAGTTAAGATTATTCTTAGACTATTTTACATAGAAATAATTACCTTTTTCATTATGAATTTATTCGCTATTTTGATTTTGTGACCTTTGAGTCAAAGGTTGATTATTTGAATGTTATTCTTTTTCATCTAAATATTAGATACTATTTTACTTTAAATAATCTTCCTATTCTTCCTATTCCGCTCCACTAATTACAGAAATTGATTTACCTCCTTTAATTTCTTGATTATTAGATTCATCTTAAATTACTTTATGAATACTTTATTCAACATGCTCGTGTTAGATATTTTATCTATTCATCAAATTAATTATAATTACTTAATAAAGGAATAAAAAAAGAAAATGCTTACTCTGTTATTTAATCATGGTGAGTTTATCCTTGATTATTTTAACTATTTTAAAGATCCTATTTGTGAGCATCAAGTTCATGTTGATTGCTCTAAACATTATGGATCTCATGCTGGATATTAGCCTATGACATATCTTTAAGGATATATGGTACTTTTGAATAATTTATTAGATCTAGTGTAAAATGCTTGGGTATGTGTGTATAGTAAAAAATCAAAAATTTTAATTAAATGAATAAATAACAAACAATTAATTATCTTTTTATAAATTTATTGTTAGTTAATTAATTAATATTGAAGAGTTTTCTTATGCAGTTGTAAATAAAAATTCGATTAATATAAGATGAGGTTATAATTTAATTTTTGGATTATTATAATTTCAAAAGAGATATTCATGTAAATTAATTATTAATTTTTATCCACTCATTGACTCAAATAATAAATTTATTAATTTTTTTAATTTAATCTTACTTATTTGTAAAATTCAAAAGCTATTCAATAGATTTTCTGCAAAATAATATTCTATATTAATTTTATTCACACAAAAATAGCTCAAAATTGTTTGTTTAAAAGCTGTATTACACATTTCACAAATTACAAAAAAGGAATACATTTTAATTAAAATAATTATTTAAGATGTAAACAAAAACAAAAAAAATGTATTTTTATCCCTTCCTCTCTTATTCAAAATTATTTATTCCTATTTTTAAATATTGATTCTACATAAATTAACAGATGTTATTTCCTTTTAAGTGAGTTTGGTACCTTAATAAGAGCAAAAATTTACTAATGTATATAATATATAAACTCTATTATAAAATTATCATTAGAGATAGATAATTATTTAATATTTTTCTCATACTTCTATTTCTTCTTATTCCTCTACAAAATTTTATTAGCCTCCTATACTCTTTTTATGTTTTTCACCTTCATTATCAGAAAACTGTTATAAATATGAATTATTATTATCATTATGAACACTTGAATCATCTTTTTCGAAATTATCTTAGTCGTATTCTTCTTGTAGACCATTTTTACTATTATGTTAATTGGAATTACTGCCTCCTTTAGAACCTTTTGTTTTGTTTTATTATGTATTATTAATTGTATTAAAACTATTATGGGATTAGTTAGAACTCTATTTTTACTAAACTCCATTTACTTTATTACCTTAGTTAAAGCTAGTATTCTAACTATTATATGATGAAATACCTTTTTGTTTAGGATTCATCTAGTATTTTAATTGTTACAGTTTTTGTTATTTTTCAGTTTAACCATTTTAATTAGAATTTATTAATTAAACCAAAGATTCTTCACTGTTTTTTTTCTTTTCTGTTGGATTTGTTTGATTCTCATAAGCTACACTGGCTTCTTAAGATCCATAATCTTTTTTAATAATATCTAAATCCATTAAATACTACTTAACACTACTCCTAACACTTATTTCAATATCTATCCACCCTTTTTTACGCATATCTTTCACCATGTAATTTGGAAGTTTATGCATTTATTTAAAGTTTCTTAAGTCATAATGAATCTATTAATAAAGTTTAACGAATTTGATAAAAGTAAATTTATTAAAAATATTACTTGGTGAACTCCAGATTATAGGTAATAAGGTGTTAAATCTAACTCGAAGTCTCCTAAAAAGTGCTCGCCATTATCCAAGGGAGTCCATTTGTAGAGACCAATATAGATGATTCTGTTTTACTTTATTTCTCTTAGATAGAAAAACTCATTTATAACAGATTTAGAGAAATCTGAATATACTTCTGGATTAGTTCTTCTGATTTCATGAATACTAGCCTAAATTTCCATAAAGTATTTCTCTGTTTCAGATGATACAGGTAAAAAGTTTACAAATGCAATCTCTTTAACATTAATTACTAGATGTATACGCTAATCCATAAGCTCCTAGTTATTTTCATCTAAAGGAACTCCATCTAGTAAACCTAGCATATTTATTTCCTCTTTTTTTTTGCTTTTGCCAAACGAAGGTACTTTTCTTTCTTTAAATTCATGAAATTTCGATATTTGCTTCATCAATTTTTTTTATTTAGAAAACTCTTTCTTAAGATTAGTTTTAGTAGGTACAACTGGAGGTAATTTCATCATCCTTTGAACTATTTTGTTATTTTCGAAAGCAATTCTTTCTTGTTCCTTTTATCTCTCTATAGATGCACTTACATGTTTATTTAGCTGGGCTAGATTTATTGAAGAATTAATTCTCCTTCTTTTCCCATCTCTGCTTAATGATTTTATTCTATCTGGATTGTCGATATTTCCGTTTCTAAACCCATCACCTTCAATCATTTGATCTTCACTTATATTATAATAGTCATTGCTTCTAAGTAGATTAGGGTTATTTTTGAAAAAATTAGGGTCACTTTAATCGTTTTAATATCTAGGATTGTTATAATCTCTTAAAGACTCTGGATTATTATGATCTCCTTAAAAATGTGGATTGCTCTATTACTTATTTAAATAGTGATTATTTAAATCTTTATATAAGTTAGGGTTGTTTTATTCATTCTCATCAGTATTTAAATCTTTGAAAACATTTGGGTGATTTTAATCTTTATATAGATTTGGATTATTTTAATCTTTGTAATGATTTGGGTTGCTATAGCCTCTCTACATGTTTGGGTTGCTTTAATCATTTTTCGAATAAATATTTTAATTATCTGGGTATTCTGCATTTCCTTCTGTCTTTAGAGCTCTCTAAAGATGATATTTGTTAAAAGTTTATGGGTCATTTTCTTTGTTTTTATTAAATCCATTAGTAGAGTTTGGATTGTTATTATTGGAAGACTAACTGTAATTAGTACCTCCATAATTTGAATTAGCACCACTAAATTAATGCTAATTAGGGATTTAGTTTTAATTACTTGCAGCATTATAACCATGCTTATGCTCTCCTAAATTACTTTGAGATCTGCTGCTATTTTTCTGGGTGTTATCAAAATTATTGTTATTGTTACCTCCAAAAAAATTAGCAGTTTTAGGATTTTTTTCGTACTAGTCTTCATTTAAATCATTATTTTTATAATAAGTGTTTTAGCTACCAATATTTCTACTTGACTCAGTATTTGCAGTCATTGTTCTTAACCTTGTTTTTGTATTGCTTGGATTGAAATTATTTCCAGTTTTTAAAATTTGATTTGAAGATAGATAATAAACAGATTCTCTGAAGCTCTAATCTTTGATATTTTTCATAATAGAATATTTCCCTTTCTAAATTTGTTCAAGCTTAGCAATAAGTGCTTTATTTTCTAGTTTTTACTCCCTTCTTTACTCTTCTTCCTTGAATAATCTATTTTAAACAACCTTTTTTTATTTATCTTCAAGAAGCTTTTTATCAACTGAAATGCTTCTCTTAACTTCTCCCTTCAGTTTTTAAGATTAGATATTCTAAAGCTTTAAAACATGCGTCTTGTACTCCCTTTTTTCATCATTTTCGAGATGGGTCTTTTTTAATATGTATGTAGGTCCCCTCATTTTAAACAAAATCTTAAAAATAATGTAATTAATTTCAGCTTTATTAATTTTTTAGTTAAAATTTGCGAATAAACAAAGTAAATTAATATTTTGATAAATATTAATAAAATAACAAATTTTTTCCTTAACTAATTCCTAATTATTAGTTGACTAAATAATTTAAATTACCATGAAATTAAAAATTAATAAAATATTATGAACAAAATATTCAATTTATAACCATAGCTTAAATATTAGTAAAGGTATTCAATAGTATATGCTTTACTTATTATCCATTCGTTTAATAAATCTTATATTCGAATCACCAACTAAATAAATATTAAAAATTGCTTTCCAAAACTTTTGAATTGACCTACATGAATAAAAATCCCTTATTTAAAAAATAAAATTATATTTTATAAGTTTTATAAATAAAGTTTACAAAGTAATTATGAAAAACATAATAAATAGTTAGTAAGCGAATAAATTTATTTTAAATAAACAGATAATATAAAATTCATGATTTGAATTTATAGTCCTCTTTTGTTAAAAACATAGCTCTTCTTCTAAAATTATTCATAGTAGAGCCCACAGTTCTACTTATACTGTTAGTTATAGAATACTATGTATGTTTGTCTAAAATTTCCTGATTATGTTATTCCTAATTTTATTTTTTTTAACTATTAAATTGAAGCTAAATTTGTGAAAATTACTCTTGCTTCTTTTAACATTTATTTATTTAGATTAACTTAAAGCATTTTTTCATCAACACTCATTCTGCTGCTCAGTCTAAAGTACTTTCGAGGAGAGTTCTATAAAAATGTATGAAAATAAGTTATGTAAACCCTAAAATTAGTGAAAAAATATTAATATACTGCTTTAGAAGAGCAACTGCAATTATGTAACTTGTCAGTAAATGTTTAATTCATAATATCTTTGTTATCCCTATTTTAGCTGATTTTTTCTAAATCTGTCTGCTTTTTCTTTATCAGGGTCTTCTCAAACGATAAATTTGTTTATTGCTATGTAAAATAACAAAGTTAAATAACTTAATTTAAAAATAATTTACTTAGTGTTTATTGCTGTTATCCATGGTTTTTGCAAATTTATTTATGTAATATTCAGCCATATTTAAACTCTTTATTTCTGCAATTTTCTTTATTTTATCAAATTTTTCATTCGATTTTTCCAATTTTTACTTTTTATCTTTCATGATTTATTCATATCTTTGCTCAGCATTAGCAAGTTTTTCTTCTAATTTTTATCCTTCCTTTTCATTTTGATCTAATTCATACTTGAGGTTGTTAAATAATTGTTTAGATTTATTTATCCTGTAATTAAATTTTTTATTTTACATTTTCTTCCTAAACTCTATTCCTCATTCTAATATATGATATTCTTTAGTCTTGAGGTATTCTAATAGCAAACTAAGTTAATTATTTCTCCTCCTTTTTTTTGATATATTCTAATTGGTTATTTTTTAGATCTTGAATTTGTTTCTTCTACAGTTAGAGCATGTCTTATGTTAACTTTGTATTATTTGAAAGGGTTTTGATTATCAAATTTATATTTTATGCTTAATAATTTATACTTCTATATATTTTGCTTTTGTATCACTGGAATGTTAAACAAAACTTTTTGCCTTTTTTTGCCTTTTTTCAAGCACAGCAAGTTTATTGTTTTAGCATTTTTTAATCATTGTATCCAATTTTATCATTTTCTATTCGTTTTTTTATGAATTTTCATCATATAGTTTCTATTGATTACTGATGCTTCTAATATATTTGTAAAAACTACTTTCCATTGTACTATATGTGCCTATTATAATATTTAATTCAATTAATCATCTTAAAAAACTTCATTTAGTAAAACCTGTAATTTTAGTTTATAATTCATTTCCATAATGGCTAGGATAAGCATCTTTTTTAGGTACTCCTATTATAAAATAAAAATAAATGGTTTTAATTAATATCTTTTATAACTATTTTTAATACTTGATGTATAATTTTTAGGAGCACTGTAGTACTCTAATTCATCTGGCTAAGTACTAGAATTTGATTTTCTGAATTCTATCAAAGAGCTGTTTAACCTACTAGCCTATGTGTGCTACTTAGCTATTGGTGACTGGCAAAAAGTTCCATACAAAGATGTATTCATCGATCGCTTTTAGTTTCTAAAATTAATGTGTTTTTAGTTTATTAAATTTATTAAGTATGCAATAATATTCTTATTGAAATATTTGCATGGCGTTTGATAAGTATATTGAATTATATTTAATCTTCATTGAGCAACCCTTTATTAAATTTATTATTTAATTATCAACTTTATAACCATATTTTTATTAGTGTATCAAGAATATAAATTAATAATTTACATATAATATATCCATACTTTGCTTTAACAATAATTGATTGGTGGATAAAAACTAATAAACCAAGCAAGCAAGCAAACAAACAAATAAATAATTCTTTTTAAAAACATTCATTTTTTTTATTTTTAAAATATTTTTCAATTAAATAAATTTTTTTTTCATTTTTTGATAAACTTATTTTTTTATTTCATAAATTATTTTAATAAAAATAAATTATTCTCAAACAAATAAATAAAATTCAATTTTTTTAAAATAAATAAAATTCAATTTTTTTAAAATAAAAAAATTAACTTATAAATTAAAAAAAGATTAATAAAAAAATTTTCTAAAATATAATTTTGGATAATTAAAAAATTTATTGTAAATTAAAAATATTCTGATAAGTGATAAAAAATGAGATCTAGGTTTACCACATATTAAAATTAGTTGAATGATATTTTGTAAAAAGAAATTAAAATAAATAAGCTTTCTCATTTATTTTATTACCAAATATCTGTGGATATAAAATTTAGAAGCAAAGCTACGTCTAAACAATATTTAAGATATCAATTGCGATCAGAAAATATCCTTTAAAAGTATAATTAGAAAAATTAATATATAAACACTTATTTTTTAGTAAAAAAATAATTAATCATAATTCTTAATATAAAAAAAAGTAAATAATTAAATAAATAAATTAATTAAAATGGATCAAACTAACACTGATAGCCTTCCTAGCAAATAAAGAAATTGTATTCATCACCCAACTCAAAGACCTAACTGGTATTGCATAGATCCAAATTGCACAGAAAAGGTTAAATTCGGATGTGGTGATTGCTTTTTAGACACACCTCACGGAGGCCATCAAGTTAAAAAATTGATTGAATACGAAAACGTAGTAAAAAAGAGATGCCCAGAAAGATAAACTAAGTATAAAGAGCTTTAGCCAATTTCTGAGATCAGAAGTGCTACCGAAAGCTTATTTGTAGAGATAAGAAACGAAGTTAAAACTTAAATAGATGAACTTGAGTCTTCTATTCAAAAACAAATTAGATTGATTGAGCATAATTTTAGCAGTCGTACATTAAATGAATTCAATTAAAAAGTTAAGTTGCTTTCAAACAGACTTTTGTTTTGCAAGTTTTTATTCTGTGAAGATGAGCTAAGTGAGCTCTCATAGTAGCTCTATAACTAAAGCTAATACATGGAAACAACAATTGAAAAAGAAAAGGCAAAGCGTTAAATGATCTGCACACAATTTAAGGATCATTTGGGAAACATTAAAAACTACTTTAATGAAGTTTTTGAATAAATAAAAAACTTTTCAACAACATTTTAAGCCAACATGCCAAATCATTTTAATCTTGATAATTTCACTTAGAAAGTTGTAAAAGTTAATGAAAATTAAGCTGCTCACAATGGTGCAATCCGCAAAGTTCTTACTTTAACAAACAACAGACTTATGAGTTTTTCAGATGATACAAACATGCATATATATGATTAAACTTTTACAGTTTTAAAGACAATCAAGCACAGCAGCAAAATTATACAAGCTGATAATCTGGGCGAAGACTTAATTGTGATATCTTCCTCAGATTACAAAATTTACGTCTACGATGTCCAAAAAGGTAACAAACAGTTTTTTGATTTTTTACTTTACATGAAAAATAAATAAATAAATAAAGTTTTTCTCTCTCTAAAATTATAATTTTAAAATAAAAATTCAATAGGTACAGTAGTAAAATAATATAGTGGTCACAATGAACCTATCTTAGCATTAAAATCTATCAGCGAAGATAGATTCGTATCAGGAGGTATGGATAAAAGCATTTGCATCTGGAGTTTAAGCCAAGATGAACCTTTGGCAACCTAATTAGATCCCCATCAAGGATCCATTTACAGCATTGAACAAATTGGCTTGAATAAATTTGTTACTTGTGGTGGAGATGATGGAAAAATTAAAATATGGGAAGACTTGAAAGTCGTATAAGCTTTGAATGGTCACACAAGTAAAGTATAACTCCTTAAATATTTGAAGGGATTGAATACTTTAGTTTCTGTTGATGAATAAGGAATCATAATGATATGGAATTTGCAAGACTTAACTCTTATCCATGTATATTTTACTAAATTATAAATTTCAATAGAATTAAATCTTAATAAATTAATATATAGTAATTCAGAGATGAGTTTTCTAATGTAATTGATATGATTGAATTATCAGATGATTTGTTCTGTGTTCTTGGAGTTGAGCAAAACATTAAAATTTTCAAGTTTGAATTTGAAGCTAAGTTAAATGAAAGTGAACAAAGTGGAAGCAATGAAATGCTAGACAAAGTTACTAGCATTAAGGGAGAAGCTATAAAAAATATTTCTGCAATTATGAATTTTTCAACATATGTTGATATGCAAACTATTGCAAAGCTAGATGATGATGGAATAATTGGTGGATGTCAAGATGGTCATCTAGTATTAATTAAATGATATCAAAAAAATTTGTACATGAAAATTAAAAAATTACATATTTGTTTCACAAATATTAAAATAACTTTTTAGTATTAAACTCTATCAGAAAACTAAAAAGAAAATTTAAATTTATTCTAAAAAAGTTAAAGATAAATTATTTTCAATTCTGCTTCATACTTTAAAAAACTTTTAATATTTTTTTAATTTAAAAACTTAATTTTTTTTACTTTCTTTTTAATTAATTGATAATAAAATCACACTCTTAATTCCAAAAATTTGAGCTAACTTGTGATAAAAAAATAAATAATGGCAAAAAAAATTTTTTAATGTTATCATTTTTATTTATTTAATGATTTTTTTTAATAAAAATTTTAACTGTAAAATTTTTTAAAATTAGCATTTAAATATTATTTTTACTTTTTAATTAGAATATTAAAAATATTTAATAAATAAAAAGAGTTAAAAGCTAACTTTCATTTTAATAAAGTAAAATTATTATATTTAAATAATTTAATAAAAATTATATTTTAAAGTCCTGTTTTTATTTATTTATGTAATTTATGTATGCTAATTAATTATCAAATAGGTTAATACTTTAAAGTTATTTTTTTCTGTAAATCTGGATATTGTGTGCAAATGAGTTATACTGCTTCATATAAGATATCTTTAAATTTATCATAAGTAGGTAAGACAAACAACTTATTTCCTTAAATATTTTTAGTTTGAAGACCGCTTTATTATTATTTCTTATCTTCTACTTTCTGCTCTTCATTTAATTCTTGATTATCCTTATTGTTTATATTAAAACTTGATTTAATTTACTAAACACTCTTTTCTTTGGTGTTTAGCTAAATACTTATTGAGCTATTGATATCTATTTCCCTTTTCTTTTAATAAATAATATGGATAAAAAATATATTTTTAAAGAGTATAATTACTTCTTGGATGCTTTATGATGATTGTTACTAAGTCAAGTATATAGAAGTAGAGTGTGCTTTTATTTATTCTTTTATTTTTTACTTATAATCCATCATAATTTAATCAAAATATTTTTATAGAGCCAATCTTTTGTAATCTACGTGATTAAATGACTAATATACATTTTGGATAACTCTTTTTGTGAGTGAAGAGTTTTTAAGAGTAGCTTAATCTATTTTTACTTCAATGATATCACCTATTACCTCAAAATAGTACTTTTCCCAAAATCTATACAAAAGCTTTTTGAAATTAAGTATTCTTTGATGGTAAATGATAAACTTTCTAATTATTTTTTTGCTTGATGAAATATATGTTAAAATCCTTTGTATGCTCTCATGTCTTTGTGCATTCTATTTTAGTATGTAAACTAAAGCCTTTTATGCTTCTGCTTTAACTTTTTTCTTTTTTACTTAGACATAAGAGTCTAAAACATATTTAGACTCCAAAACAGCTCTGACATATATATTTTATCCTCCTATCTGTTAAACATTATTAATTAAATTAAAATTACATTTACAAGCAGTCATTTTTAATTTAAACAAAATAATACCTTTCTTGCTTTAGTTTTATATCTGAAAAAAGGACGAAGTAGTGAAAATGCCATGTCTCTCATAAGTCTCTATCTTTCTTTATGTTTTTACAGCTTAACTGCCAATTTTTTAGTAGCTAAAACCATGTATATAGTAGTCAGCCATATAAAGTCGAAAGTCTTTTTCTTGAATTGCTTGATTTCTACAAATTGTTTTAAAATTTTTTCTTGCTTTACTTTTTCCTAAATATATGATGAAGAATTTAAATATTTAATATCATAAATTCGTTAATTTACTTTTTCCTCTTAAACTTAAGCTAAGTGGTGAATGTGATTTTCAAAAAGATGATTTTTTATTGCTTGTGCTTGAGCTATTTTTTATTTTTATTTTTCAAGAAAATTTTTTTTCTTTTAAGACAATTCAAGCATATTTTCTTCTTTTAAACTTTCAATATTTTTCTTTAGAATATTTTGCTCAGGGCCAGTCATACCTAATTTTTTTCTTCTCTTTTCGAGTATGTATCTAACTTCTTGCTTTAACTAATCATTTGTGAGAGCATAGCATGATAGTTTTATTTCCTACTTATTCGTTTAGACTTCAGAAGGGTTTTAGTTTACCTAGTTGACATCTCTATATTCTCTCATAGTTTTGAAGCTTTCATAAACAGTTCCAAATGTTACAGTCATCTTAATAATAGCTTCGTCATTAGAATATATTGAAAAATAGAAATAATCTTAATGAGTAAAGTATCCATTATTGTTATCTGATTCGAAAGAGAAACTATTACCCTAAAGATTATAATCACTATTAAACTAATTAGGAGTTGGAAATTCTTTGCTCACCATAATTTTGTAATTTAGCATCCTATCTTGACTTATCTTCACTCTTAAAGGACTCTACTATCCTTTAACTCTAATACAAAAATAAGTAAAATCATTTACTCCAAGATACAAGTAATTTGTCTTTCCTACTTTTAACACTTACTCAATCGAAGCTATTTAACATAAATCAAAATAATTAATTTAACATCAAATTTTTTAAAAGATAAAAAATGCATTATTTATAAAAGACTTTTAAAGAGAAATTATTTAAAAAATCAGCAAGTAAGTACTGCTGTTTTATATTTGCATTGAATATGATGCCTTAGTTGCTTTAGTAATTAATTGATTGTATTATTCTTTTGTAAATTGCTTTGGTGAAATCTGTAAATCACTAAAAAGTTAGATTTTATTTAAAAAGAAAAATCTATAAAATTACTATTTAATTTTTCTTGTTACTTAAAATTAAATGTAATAATAACTTATTAATTTCCCTTTAATGAACCATAATTTTTAAATTAATGTAACTAAATTACGTATATTTGGTTTGAATATGCAAGGCTTATCTGCTTTCTTTTATTCTTTTAATTTTTCATAGTTATTAGAAGATGCATTAAAATCATACTTTTTCATTTCATTTGTGTCAATCAGATTTAAAGTAGTTTTGAAATTTTCAAGCATCTCTTCTCTATTTGACTCTGGTAATTGTTGATAGGAATTGAAGTTCAAGTTATTAAAAGTATTCACTGTAGCAAAAGTCTTGTACGATTTTTATCTTGCATGAAAAAATTGCTAGGACTAACTGGGATCAAGTAGCATTTTACTATTTTAAGACTCTCTTTTGATATTTTTCTAATTACTTAATACATGTTTATCTGAAATAGTAATGTTGTTTTCAGTAGCTAATACTTTAGATGTTCTTGAAATTCCATTAACATTAATAAGCAAGCTATCTCGCTTTTCAGTCTAAGGCGATTTGAATTGTGGTGATAGTAATTTATGCATTCCCTCTCTCAATGTTTTAGGAGAAGGAATATTTTTCAAACTCTTTATCTACAAAGAATTGGATGCTGTATTAATCCTTAATTTATCTTTAAAAACTTTTTTCACAGGTGATTAGCTGTTATTTGTATTGTTGGATGTCTATGTTAAATTCTATTGATGATGTAACTACTTATTGAATAGAGTTCCCGTCTAGTTTAATCCTCTCACACTATAATTATCTTTTAACTTTTCACTTAGCTTTCTTTAGGATTGTTAGGATATTTATCTTAATTCGTTGGATAGCTTACCCTTAAATAAACCTGTCGCACTACCTACCGGAGTTACTTGTGTATCAGTGTGTGAAAAATTTATCTTTTTTTAAATATGATTTACATTTCTTATAATCTATTGATATTTATTTTAGCTTTATGATTTTTTATTTCTTTGTTATTCAAGTGTTGATGTAGTTTCATCGCCTAAGTCAAATATATGGGAATTACTATTTTGATTTAACTTGCTTTTTGTTGAACTAAGCTATTTTAAGCTTTTGTGATCACTAATTCGTGTTTTTTCGTTCATCAAGCCAGAGTCATAGTTGTTACCAATAATTTCCTCTGAGTCGCATCTTTCTTTACTATCATTAATAATGAGACGGACTTTGCTTTTCTGCTTATCTGGATGAAGCTTATATTAATCTGTATGAAAAAGATTAAGTTCATTTGCCTATAAAATTTATTTCAAGTTTTAATATTTATTTTCATCGAAATTCATCATTGTTTATGTTAAAGTTGCTTGTTTCTAAGAAAAATTATGTGCTTTTTTTGTTAAGAGATTTATATAATTTGTAATTATAATTAAAAGTAGAAAGACCTAAATTTGTTTATTAATATTACTTTATTTATTGCTTTTTGCTTTAATATATATAATTGTTATTATTTTGTATATTTATTTATTTTGTGGTTTAGTAAAATCTTAGTTATTTTATTATATTAAAAAAAACTATAAATCTTTAAAATTTCTTCGCTTCAGCCAGACAATTAAATACCAAATTTAATTTCTTACTGAACGCATTTGATAGAAAACCAAATGTAGTTTTCTTATCTATATCATTTGCCATTATCAATCAATCTGAGACATTTTTTTATCTCTTCTATTGAAATATTATGCTAAATTAAATTAATTATTTTTTATTATTAACTTTAATTATTCATAGTTTTTATCCTATTTCTTCTTTTTTCAGACTTAATAAAGATTTTTAAAAATACCTATCAATCAATTTTTTATTATTTTTTATAACAATCACAATTTAAATAAATACTTGCTTGAAAAAGATCCTTTATATTGACATTAGAATTATTTTAATTAATTTTAAAAAATATTTGTTTTTATTTTCTTTCAAATAAATTAAATTGCCTTAATAAAATAAATAATTAAAGTGTACAATATGTTAATATTTATTATAAAGAACCTACAATCTTAAAAGAAATTATATATATGAAGAGATGAATACTAAGATTCAGTGGTGGTAATTATAGATGCCTTAAAAAGTCAATCTAAAAATAGTTCAAAATCTATACAAAACAAATATAAATTATATTTTAAATTGTATTTCTAACAATAAATGCTGAAATCCTTTTGTATAATTTGAAGATAATCAAATAAGATTCAAATAGTATAAAAGTAAACATCTAATTTGAATTCTCATAAATATTAATAAGAAAATTTATCTTTGGTAGAAAACGGATATTGAAAAGCCAATTATAACTTACTTAAGTATGATTAAGAGTGTTTACGCCTCATAGCCTTGAATATACAATTAATTAGTTAAGAAGACGGAACCTACTTTAATTGCCTGAGTCATTTTAATATGATAAATAAAATTGTAGTAAATTTGAATAACGAATGAATTGGATTAGTGAAAAATGGAGAAACTAATCAGGTAAGTAAATTATTTAAAAGTGTTTTATATTTTATGAGTTTTTAATATTCTAATATCAATCAATTTTTTTTCATTCTTATTTAAACTTTTTTAATGATTAATCAATATACAATTTTTAAACTGAGAAATAGCAATTAAAAAAACTAGCTAATTAATAAATGGATTAAATTATAACAAACAATTGCTGCGTAAAAGGCCATTATAACCTAGAAATTAACCAGATTTGTTTAAGTGAGGAATGTGGATGTAAAAAAATGTGTCTATACTGCCGAATTGATCATGTTAAGACAACAAACCACGAAGTTATTCCAATAATAGAATTAGCTGAAAAAATACAAATTTTATAAAAACCATCACAGATAGAAGAGAGCATATCTGATAAAATAAGCTTAATATTATAAGGAGTTAGGAAAAAAATAATTATGAAATTGATAAGCGATATTTAATAAACTAATTACTTTGTCCTATTCGACGAGATAAAAAGTTTAGATTTAAGTGTTTAAAAAATTATTAGTTATGATTCAGAAATTCTAGTGCAAATATTAAATGTTTTGAATTCATATAATCAAGAGATAAATTAGGATTTAAAAATTGATGAAAGTGTGTAAAATGAAATTATGAAGATGGTTGTTAAGGAGCTTTGTCCAATTAAATAAAATAAATTATTTGAAAATTTGAAAGATTTATCTAACGAAATAATAAAAGAAAATTACATGAACAAATTAATTGAATAGTAATAAGATTAATATAATGGCGAGTTGTATGAAGAATTATTAAAGGAAGTTCAGGATTTAAATGAAAAGAATAATCTACTTAATGAGGATGTAAAATGTTTACAAAATTTAATTAGTATAAAAGATAATAAAATACGCTCTCTTTCAAATGAAGTTGAGGCTTTAACTAAACAAATTAATGAGCTAAAGCATAATTAAGCAGACAAAGAGGAAGCAAATTTTTTTTAGATTCTAAAAAAAGAACTTTAGAATTTAAATTAAGGATAAGATGACGTTTAATAATTAGATTCAAATAAAAAAATTTTATTAAATGATTAAAATTAAAAGGAAAACAAAAAATCTAAGAGTAATAAATTAAAAATACCTTAATCTGATAAAATATAATTAGAGATTTTCGATTAATTCTTAAAACTTTTAAAAAATAACTTTTCTGTAAATATGGATACTGAATATCAATAGGAAATAGTTGAACTTGTGAAATAATTATCTGAAAAACTCGAAGAGTTTTATATAGAAATAAATTTTTCTCAATGAAAAAGCTTGTATTAAAAATAATTTTTCTTATAAATTGAATTATATATTTTAGTTTTAAGTTAAAAGATTATAAATTTTTAAATACAAATTTATTAAGCTAAAGTTATTTTCTTATTTTATATTACAGACTTTATTTTATTAGCTTTGTTGTTTTATATTATATCAAAAAATATATCATTTTACATAAAAAATTAAACTTTTTAATTCATTAAGAACAAATATTGAAAATAAAATCATATTTAATAAATATACTTAAAAGTGTGATATTTCTCATTATTATTTTGGTTATATTTACTGATACAAAATAAAATATTTAAATTTACATTTTTACTTAAATTATAATTTTTAACAAAAATATTTATTTTTTTTATCATAGCTTTTATCAAGACTTTAATACAAAAATAAAATTAAAATTAACTTCAGATTTCGAAGTATTATTACTAATTCATCTATATTTTTTATTGATATAATACCAACTAAATGAATCAGAGAAAATATCATTTTATTGAAAGAAAATACATAATTGTGTTTTTTAAAAATAATTTTTGTAGAAAGAAGGAATGAAAATATAAAAAATAATACTAAAAAAAAACTCATTTAAATCTAATTTTTCATGTTAAAGTTTCTTATATTTACAAAAACCTCCTCTCCTTATATTGATTTTCATTATTGATTTCTTTCTAATTTACTATAAATATCTTAGAAATAAAATAAAAGACAATAATTTAACAATATTTTTAAAAATCACTTGAAAAAAATAAAATATTTCGAACTGTCTAAATGAAATTAACAAATTTTATCAAATTAATGTAATAGATGCTATTTTTTAAAGGTTAATTCAATTTTATATATTTGCAAATGTAAATAATAATAAAAGTCAATACCATTTTCCTTTAAATTTTTTTTGTTGAAATAAGGATACAAAAAATTAAATTCTTTAAAAATTAATAAAGAATGTGAAAAATCTTATTTTTCATATTAGAGTTTCTTTTATTTATTAAATCTACTTATTTTAATTTTATTATAATTTAGTATTGATAAAAATAAAATAATAAGATTAAGTTTATATATACTTTTAGGCAAAAATTTTATAAAATTAAAATGCTACATCAACAAAATAAAATGAAAAACAATTAAATATTTTAAACCTAAAGTAGCTTAAAAAGTACTTTACTGCTCTTTTAAAAATTTCACTCACTGTTTATTTGAAAAATTATAAAAAAACTGAAGTAGACTAGTCTGATTGATTGTTGATTTTATTTTTATAGTATTTATATCTATTCTTTTATTTCAAGTGAGATATCTTACTCTTTATTTTTTAAACTTTATTATAAATAAGACTATTATAAGATTATTTCTTAAGAATTATATTATTTACAGATAAAAACAAAAATGAAATATTTTACTATATTATATATTTATATATATTAATTTTAATAATTTATTTATATTTATAACTAAGTTAAGTAGTACCATTAGAAATTTGTTAATTAAATAAAAAGTTATAATTCAGCTTGCTGAATCAAAAAATAGAGCAACTACAATTCTATTTTAAGCTTTTCTATTTCTTTTAGCGCAGATCGTTTTCTCTTCCAATTTAAGTTACTATTGAAATGAAATCTTCAGCAAAAACATGCTTGTAAAGCTTATTTAGATTTTTTTCTATAATTTCATTAACTTTGGAAGTATTAATTTCTATATTTATAAATAAATAAATTTTATTTCTTAAATTAAAATATTGCAAACAAATTATTAAAATATTAATTAAAAAGGTACTGTATCTTATAAGGATGTTCTTTAAAATTTCTATAGTCTTTTCTTTGGTTATAAAGTATATTTCTTGTTCTTTAAACTCAGCCCACATCTTGTCGATTTCCTTTACCAAATCCAAGTCAATAAAATTTACAATACTAATATTTATTTTAAATTTATAAAATTTTGACAAATTGTTTAGGTTGTATTTTATTTTACTCATCAATTCCAACTGATTATTCCCTTTTTCGGCATCCCATACATATTTAAGACAAGTAAATTTTGAGATCATCTCTTTTTATTAATTTTTTTTTTTATGTTTTTGCCATTTCTTAAATTTGTTTTATGACAGTCTATTGTGTTTTTTTGTCCACTTTTATAATTATAATCATAAAGTTTAAAAAACAGTAAGAATTTATTAAGTATTTTTACCTTCAAAGTTACTAAAAACATAGTCTGTTACAAATAAAGTCTGATCAAGAGAAATATATGTGTAGTCATAACATTTATAGTTTTTATTTACAAGTTCATATGCCGAGTGGATACTTTTACTAATACTACGAGTATTTGTTATTTGTTCACTAGAATATTCCATCTCTTTCTTATTATTTATTATAAAAGTATATTTAAATTTATTATTATATAAATCTTAGTATGTTACCAAAATCACATAAAAAGATTATATACCTTTTGTTATTTATTAGCCAGCTTAAAACCTTTAAGCATTTTTCGTTTTTAATAAAAGATTATTATTACTGGAAATATATTTGTTATTCACTGATCAATCCATACTAGGCAAGCAATAAAAAGTGTAAGATTTAAAATAATTTTGAGTTTAAAGAGTTAAAAAATTAAAATTTTCAGCATATTTAATATCATTTTTTTAAAAATGCAAATACAACTATGAAAAACATTTTCATTGAGTAATGATTTAATATTATAACTAAAATACGTTTTCCTAAATTAATTATAAGATTACACATATTTATGACATTTATCAGGGTCAAAACGGACAAGCTATTTATAAACTTTAAAAACGAAAACATATTATAAACAAAAGAAAAATTATAATTTTATTTAAAAAAATAAATATTTTAAATCCTCTCTTAATTTATATGTAAGAAATAATAAATTTAAAACAAGCAAAAATTGTTTTTATTACGAGAATTGATCAAATTATATATTTTACTATAAAGATTATTAATAACAATTATTTGTATGAAGATTTATTTGTAATAGCTACAAACATGTTTTTAAGTTAATTAAATAGACTGGCTGTATTAAATAAATTTTGTAAAATGAACATTTTTACTGAAAAAATAATTAATTTTAAGACAAATTTGATGGTAATAGTAAGCGTTTATCTTGAATAAAATAGATTTATAATATTATAGAAAAAACTCTTGGTTATTATTTCTTTTAATCAAAAAAATACCAAGTTATTGATTATCTGGTTTTGTTGGTAATCAAACTCTCTCTATCACAATAAGAAAAATCACAAAACATTATTTACTAAATTAATAAAATACAAGGAAATTATTTTTTAATTTTCTTTATGAAAGTGCTATTTTTAGTTTCAAATAAAAATATAAAATAAAAAAATAAATAAAAAATAAATAATTAATTAATGGCTATCTCTCTCTACTTTGCTAAATTTGACATTTTTACAATTCTTTAAATAAAAACCAATTTAGTATAAAGTGTTAGAAGATTATGAATATAGTTTCAAAGTAAGTTAAATGATTTATTGAATAATCAAAGAATGGATGCATTTCAATATTTTTAATAAAAAACGCACTTAAAAGTAATTTTTTTGAGAAGGGAGGTAGGTAGATAGGTAATTTATATTTTACACATTTATTATTTACAATATTTCTTACTTTTAAGCAAAAAAAAAATAATTTTAAAAAATAATTCAAACTTACTTAATGATTTAAAAAAGATAATCTATCTTTTATTACAAATAATATATATAATAAAGGTTTTTATTACAGTTTTGTATGTAAAAATATAATATATAAATAATAAATTAGTATTTGCAATTCGATTTATTTTTATGATATACAATAATGAATGGTTGGTAATTTTATAATAAGCTCAAGTAAATATATTTTTATGATGAATATTTAATCTTTATTATGATTTTTTTGTTCTTCATATTCATACTTTATAATTAATTTCTTAGAGGCAATAGAGAAAGCAATATGGATTTGAGGTAATTTATATATTAGTAATTCTCGTTTTTGTTAACTCTCTTAATAAGTCAGAATATTGTGCAGCTGCAAGCTTATTTATCATGGTATTTTTTATGTTAAAGGTGCTCCTGTTTGGCAATTTATAGTACAATATAAATAAAATCTTGAAAGAAAATAAATTTGTGAATTTCTTTTAAATCACTTTCAACTAAATCACATACTAACGAATAATCTATATCTATTTTATTGATTAAAAGCTAAATTAATTAAATTTAAGAGCAAATTAATTACTAAATTTCTAGAGAACATCTTTTATTAATCTGATGCATTCATCTTTACTGATAAATGTTACATCTTGATCTTTCAATTCATCCCAATAATCTTCGATTTCAACAATTAATTTAGTGTCAATATATTTAATTAAACTATAATATTTATTGAGCTATTTTAAAATATAATTTAATTGTTAATATAACTTTACTCCTCCATAGTAATACTGTGCTCCCTTTTTATCAAACCTTTAAAAACTTGTAAGAGATAAACTTTGAACTTATCTCTTCTCACGGTTGAGTGCTGCTCTGTAAATGTTATATTCTTAATGTGATCAATAATCGTTTATTTTTAGGTAGAGTCAACTTTTTAAAATGTAATATTTATTTTTTTAAAAATGTAAATATAGAAAAAAATTAATTTTTTAAAAAAAGATATGAAATTTTACTTTCGTAAAGACTAAATAGATAATCAACTACAAACATGCATTCATCAAAATTTATATAGAAAGTATCATCAGTTTGAAAATGCACATTCACTTGCTAGTAGGATTCTTGTATAGAGTGGATTAATTCCTCCTTCTCTACTTGTATATCTGTAATTTATTCAGATTTATCCATCAATTAATTAATATGTTTTTTAATCTTTCTTTTTTATGTTTTTTCAGATTTTGTTAATTATTTTTTAATTATTTTTTTTCAATCTTACTTATTAATAATTTTTAGCTGAAACTTTATTTCATCTTACTTTGAAAGAAGCTAACTAACACGAACGAAAATGTAATGTAATCTAATCTATTGCTTATTTATTAGAAAAAAAGTAATATTTGCAGATATTTCTAATAAAATACCTTTATCGTTGATTGATTTATTCATTTTCCTTGATACTATTAAAAGTTAAAGAAATTATAAGGATGGATTGGATTCGTTGCTTACTTTATATTAAATAAATTTGAATAAATATTAGCAAAATTATTTTAAAATTAAAAAGATCATTCATTTATTAAGTATTTTTTAACAAATAATTTTCATTTAAATAAAAAAAAAATAAATTTGTTCATTTAAAAAAAGAATTAAATAATATTTTTAGCTGCTTAAAAATTTTCTATAACTAAATCACATAAATTCTATCTTTCACTTCTTTTTCTACATTTCAAACTAAAATAAAAAAGTAAAAAAATGGATGGATAAATGGATAGAAAGATAGATAGATTTATGGATGATGTATGGAACAATTAAGCATGATAATCGAAACATAAAATTTAGAACATAAGGAGAAGAAAAGTAATTTAATAAAAAAAGCAATAAATACATTTTATATTTTAAAATAAAAGTTTTCAGCTAAATGCAAAAAAGAAAATAGTTTTATTGGAAATGTGTTAGTAATTATATTTAATATATGAATAAATATTATAATTAGCCAAATTTATTAATATAGCAAAAGAAATATGCTGGTTGAGCTTTTGAGTATGAGTGAGCAATTATTTTAGTTAAATAGATCAAAATATGGTACATCCACAATTTTGTTTTTTCTCAATATATTTTTTTTACTAAAGATTGTGATCTCTTCCAATTTCAATAATTATGCAAATAAAGTCATCTAGAAAAACGTGTTTATATAGTCTATTTAAATATTTATCAATTTGTTCGCTTACATCAGAATATTTAATTTCTGTTTTGATTTTAAAAATTAAAAATGTTTAATTTAATCAACAATAAGAATTTAATCAATTAAATGAATGATTACTATATTTTTTTATCAGTATCTTGATCAGTTCAATTGTTTTCTCTTTTGTGAGAAAGTATATTTCTTATTCTTTAAATATAGCCCACAACTTTTCTATTTCTTTTATGAGATTTATATCAATATAGTCTACAACACTGCTTTATTAAATATATTTCATTATAAAAGTTTTTAAAATATTAATTAGTTTTTACTCTTATAACAGTATTTGTTATTCTCTTTTTGGACATTCTAAACAATTTTAAGATAGATATGATTTGAGATCATCTCTTCTTAATAATTATTTTTTCTAGGACTTTGCCATTTATTAGATTTCCTTAATAATAGTTTGTTACTTCTTGTGATCAACTTTTCAATTATTTAAAGGTAAATAAAAAAGTTAGATATTTAAAAATAAAATATTTATTCATTTTACCTTCAAAATTACTGAAAAGATAATCTGTTACGAATAAGCTTTAATCAACAGAGATATAAGCTTAATCATAATAATTGAACTGTTTGTTAACCAGCTAATAAGCGGTATTTATGTTTTTATTAATTTGGCATCTATTAGTTTATAATTCTGTTTTGTAATTCATTTGTTATTATTTTTCAAAAAAAATATATTTTAATTTAATATTAATTATAATTATTACTCCCTCTCAAAAATCAACTAATTAAATGTATATATATATATTTATCTTCTAGATAGGTTCTAGCACTATAAAATTCTAGCTTGGTTTTGTTTTTAAATGAAATTTATTTATCTATTATCTAAAAAAAAATTTAAAACAAGCATTTACTGAAAGATTTTTTTAAAGTAACATAATCGATTAAGTCTAATTTAAAATAATCCTTAATAAAATATTTTAATGAATACATAATTTTCAAAATTTAATCAAAGAAATATATTAAGTTATTTTTAATTCATTTAGGGTTTAATTGTTTTTAAGCCAAACTAAATTACGATTCAAGATTACAAAATATTTTAAAAGAAAAAATCAATTTTACTTCAAGAAAACAAAAAATTTGAAAAATAAAGCTAGACAATATGAATGCTTTTATTTTTATTAAATTTAAAAGAATTCTATTGTAATTATTTAAATAAAATGTAAACATTTATTTTTACTGTAAAAATAATAACTGATAAGAAAATTCAAATTTGATTTTGTACCAGATATAAATAAAATGGCGCCATTTATTAAAAAGATTTATAATAGGCTGATGAATTATGATAATTTTTACTGTAGACTAATTATTATTTTAAGTATAAATTTGGTTAAAAATAGTGTTAATTAAATCCAGCAAATAAATTAGTAATATCTAAATTTATTTACTTGAACTAAATAATATATATGGATGAATCCTCCTATAATTCTATACAATGTATGTATTAAGCTTGAGATAACACATTGATAAATAAAAATCAATCTTATTCTTTATTTTGAATTTTTTTGTTTACTCATTTCGTTCATATCTTTTCTGAGGTTTTTTTAACTAATACAAAATGAAAGTTCTTTAAAAAAATAACTTTAAAGTAAATGTTTATTAATAAAATTAAAAAGATATTTATTTAAATCCACATTCAAATCTCAAGTTTTCCTATTTCTTTAAATTTAACAATTAATAAAGTCAAAGTCTTTCGTTTAGCCACATAAAAAACTAATAAACTAAAAAATAACAATAAAGTATTTTAAAAATTTGATAATTTATTAATTATTTTTTTGTAAAATTTATTTTAAATTTGTTTTTTATATTTTACAATTTAGATTTCTTTATTTTTTATAAAAATTATTTTAAATTATGATTAAAGATATTTAAATATCTTTTACTTTTTTAATTGAAAAAATGTCTAAATATGATGAATTATTGCGAATTAAAAAGTTCAAATTTCAAAGTTACTATTTTACTAATTTCTTTTCTCTACAAAATACTCTTGTATAGATTACTGAAGGAAAATAATTATATTATAAGAAGTATGAAACTAGTAAAGTAATATATTAATTGTTGGAGATATTAAAATTGTTCACTTCAAAATTGGTTGAACATTTTATTTTGTTTTTGATCAAAGATTATATTTTAACCTAAAATATGTTAATTATGATTTCAATTATTTAGCTAAGTAAGAGCATTTATTATTAGATTAATGTAAATAAATTAATTTGAAATTTTAATATTTAAATAATTTGGATAGAATTACTTGAAGAATTAGGTAATAACCAAACTAATTTGCAATAATTTAAACGATATTTAGTAAGTTGAATTATTAGCCATTATAAGGATCTTACAAAATGTAAAAAAGTAATTTAAATATCAAATTTTTGTTTTGTTTCTCAGTTGTATTTTATAAAAAATATATTATAAAGACATTATAATTTAACAAACAAACAAACAAACAAATTATTTACTATATATGAATTTATTTTTAGATCATCTAAACAAGCTAAATTGTTAACTTGATATTTAAGTACCTTTGAGTGGCTTGGTGATTTAGTTAAAAACAAAAAAAATGTTTATAGACCAACCAAATAAAATAAATTATAAATTTTGATATTTAAGTGCTTTGGAATTGCTTGATGAATTAGGTAATAACCAAAAAGATTTGCGATGTTTTGAATGGTATTTAGAAATTTAATTAATCAGCTAATTTTTTTATAAATATATAAAAAATATGAAAACAAAAAACTAAAATATAAAAATAAAATGAAAAATAGATTATAATTTGGTTTAACATAGCTAAAATATTAATTTAATTACTAGAGCTTATATTAATACAATTGAAAATAGATGGGTATTTAATAAATATGTTACTATTAAAAATATTAGATATAATTATAATTTATTATTGTAAGTGATTTTGAATTTTCAGATAAGTTTTTATAAATAATTGGCTTGACTGCTTCCTTCATATTATATTTTGAGAATAGATGCAATGTAGGGAGAAAAATTTTTAATTTAATTTACTTTTCTTTATTACATCTTTCAGATCGAATTAATAAATTTAGATCGTAGCAAATAAGTAAGATAGTCAATAAGATTAATTAATTCGTTAATTAGTTTTAGAAAACTGACTTGAGATCAAAAAATTTAACAACCACAATCTTATTTTTGTTACTTTATATATTTTTTTTTATATAAAGTGTTTTGCTTTGCAATTTTGAGAAGAATTGATACAAAATCTTCAAAGAAAACAAATTTATGAAGCATTTATAAATCATTATCAACTAATTCACAAACTTGTGAATAATCGATTCCTATTGTTTTTATAAAGTTAATTTAAATGTAAGTTCTAAGAATAAATTAAAAATATTACTGTATTTCTAGATTATATTTTAAATCAATTAAATGCTTTCATCTTTAGTAATGAAGATTATATTTTTTTCATCTTTTAAATCACTCCAATATTTCTCAATTTCCATGATTAATTTTGTGTCAATATATTTAAGTAAACTAAAAATATCATTAAATAGTATTAAAAATATGCTTATAGAAAAATTAAAATTTAGTTACTCTTCAATCACTATATTATTTTCCCTCCTCTTTAAGCCACAAAGAGCATTAGTCAGATATATTTTGAAATCTTCTCTTTTCACTTAAGAAGAATATTTCTTAGAGAGTGTCATACTTTTAACTTGTTCTAGTATAGTTTGTTTATAGAATTCATCAACTTTTAAAATATA
Organism: Tetrahymena malaccensis 436; assembly: GCA_000231845.2. Taxonomy (NCBI): domain Eukaryota; phylum Ciliophora; class Oligohymenophorea; order Hymenostomatida; family Tetrahymenidae; genus Tetrahymena; species Tetrahymena malaccensis. Next base: position 842,102 of record JH719961.1, read on the forward strand.
TGAAATATATGGATTAAAAAAATAGAATGTAAATAAATAAATAAATATACTTACCATCGTAAATACTAAAGAGATAATCAGTGACGAATAAGCATTATAGGTAGTTTAAAAAATAAATATCGTATGTATTAAACTCAGAATTAACTTATTCAAATGACTCTTCAATTATCTTAATTGATTCTTTCATATGAGCCCTCTTTTAGTTAATCTAATCAGATAAATTCATTAGTAAAAAAATTTCGATCTTTCTTTTACTTTTAATAGTTTTGTAGTTTTAATATATTACTTTTAATAAACATTATAAATTAATATCATCTAAATTATGTTCTTCAATTAAAAAATCGATTAATTAGTTAGTTTGTTTGTTAATTAATCATCACTAACATTTAATTTTGGATACAGCGTAACTTACCAAATAAATGACCCTCTTTCTATATTAATCTGAATGTAAATAGTCATGTTATTCTTATTCTTATTCAAAATATAAAATTTATAAATCCTTTTTATGTAAGAATAACCATGGTAGTTGCTTATGATAACATTTATTATTAGTTATTTATAAATAATATGAATAGTATACGTTTGTTTATTTAATAAAGAAATATCTCTAGTAATAAGAAGTTATGAGCAAAATAAATATATAATTTGAGTTGAGTTGGTAAAATGAAATTCTACGCAAACAAAATTGTATTTCAATAAATTAGTAAATTTGTTTGTTATCCAATATATTTTTTTATGCAATATAATCTATTCAAATAATTTTTGGAAAAATAATCCAGCTGTTTATTCAAATAATTTTTCAAAAACAATTTGCTTGTGGAATAATTAGTGAGTTTTTTTTACCTTAAAATGATAGTTAGTTTGTTAAATAAATTATTAAATTTGAGAAACTTATCTTTAACTTTTCGCTAAATTATATTCTAATTACTTGTCTATTCTTAAAAATCAGTGATTTTAAGATATTACATATCCTTCAATTCTTCAGTTTTATTAATCAGTTGTTATGAATGAATAATTAAGCTTTATTAAATTTGTTTATATTACCAAAGTTAAGAGAATAATTTAATTATCAAGTTTATTAGTACGATCAAAACTGACAAAACAGAATGATTTGATTAATTTTGTAAATCTGATTTAAAAAGTTAATAACTTAATTAAGCAATCAACTTCAGAAAAAATGGTTAAAATCAAAGTCATATTTTTAAATGAAGTTTATTTAGTTTCTATTAAAAATTATATGGAATTATTTAAAATATCATTAAAAGTTTCAGTAAGAAAAGCAGAAAGGCAGTAATTAATTAATCAAAAAAATTATTTTATAAAGAAATCATTCTTATAAATTATTTAGTTTAGAAGATTAAATTATTTCATTAAGTTTTTGTTAAAATTTAAAGCATATATTTGAAAAATTTACTGAAGGATATTCCATTTAAGGTTAATATTTTGTTTGTAATTAATTCAATGAATAAAGAAATATTTCACTGGTATACACTTCGAGGAAAGGATTGATCTGCATTTAGGTAATAATCACTCTCTTAAAAAATATTAGCTATATTAGAAGGAAGAAAAGTAAATATTTATCTAGAGAAAAGACTATATTATTAATTTTAATTTTGGTAAGAGTTGAATTGAGTTGGTAAGATCTAAATAGATTTTTTTATTATAAATTATATTTTTTGAAGCTTTTTATCAAATATTAAATTATTTTTAAAATCTATTTAAAAATTAAATTAGTAAGATTTAATAAAAAGTTATTAAAATAAATTTAATTTTTTATAATTACAAATATAAATATATGAATAAATATAACAAGAGAGTGTTGTGATTTGAAATTGAAATAAATTAAAAATTTTTTTTCTTTTTTACTTAATTTTTAGTAATTAATTAAAACAGATAAAGTGCATCAAAATATTTAGCAAGAACACTTTTACTTATTTTAGATGTTCTTCTTTTTTTTTAAATGACATTTTCTAGCAATTTAAAGCAATATCGAAATACTATCTTCAAAAAATACGAACATATGAATTTCTTACAACGCATCTTGAACTAGCTAGTCAACTTCTGAATAATTAATATCTATTTATTTATTTGTTAAATAATTAATTAATAAAATTTAAATTTAATATTTATATAAGATGATATTATTAATTAATTACTATATTTTTAAATGACACTGTGAATAAATTCTATGCATGCCTCCTTAGTTATGAAAAGTATGTTTTGATCTCTTAACTCAATCCAATAATTTTCAATTTAGAGAATTAATTTAATACTAAAATATTCTAGCAATCTGTAATGATAAAAATGTTAAATAATAAGTAAATAGTCTAAATATTTTACTCTTCTATTGTAATATTGTGGTCTCTCTTATTATAACCAGAACAAGTATGAATTAGATACATCTTAAAATCACTTCTTATTAAGCAAGAAGAAAATGTCAATAGTTTAATTTTTTCAATAACTAATTATTTTTGCGACTTATCAACTATTTATAAATGTTTTATCATGTTTGAAATTTCAAAATAAATATTTTTGAAAGCAAAAAAAAATAGTAAATAAGAAAGAATATTACTTTGATAAATACTGAAAACATAGTCAATAACAAATAGGCACTAATTTAATGTAATTTATGACTTTTAATCAGGATCTGGAGGATAATACTATTAATCTAATATAAGATAGGCCTAATCTATAACTTAAAACAATTATTTCTTCTGAAGTAATAATTCATCATATTTAGCAGAAAAATTAATCATCATCTAGTTTGAAAGAATTTTTGTGTTTTTTATATTTATAATTTTATTAATTTATAATAAAAATATATCTTAATTTATATTTTTTCTCAAAACATTTCTTCTACTCTACAAGAGCATATAACCAAAACAAAATTTACGAATAAATTACAATATTTAAATAACTTACAAATGACTAAAAAAACAAAAAACCTTCTTTAGAAAATTTGTTTATAATAGAATATTTGATTATAAAATAAATAAAATATTTTATTTAATAGAATCATTGAATATTTTTGCTTACTAATAGAATTTCCTTTTATTTAGATATAATAAAAATACAAATATTAATATAATATATATAAATATATATATAAATAGATAAAACACTACAAAATTAATCAAATAGGAGCTGAATGTATAATTTACTTTTTTCTAAATTAAGCTTTCTTTCTCTTTACTGTAAGATATGTAATAAAAAAAGGATTTATTGAAAAAACAAAATTTTGATGCAGCTCTTTTATTTTGTTACTAAAAGTGAATTCAATATAAATTAAGTTTTTATTTAACTGAAAAATCAGAATTAGGTAAGATTAATAACAAATTTAACCAATAAATATGAATTTTTAAATATATGTTTACGCGATATAACATGACATTTTTCAAATGAAAAAGTGTCTAATAGAAGATATTAAGCAAAATATTTCAATATTTCTAAGATAAATAAAATTAATTTAAAGATTTAAGTAGATTTAAACATAAATATTATTTACTCTATAGTACATCAAAATGATCAATTAGTATTACTTTTTAAGATAAATTCACTAAGATCTTTAATGATAAATTAAAAAATACCTTGACAAATAAAAAAATATTTTGTTTAAATATTTGATTGAAAGCATATTTGATTTGATTTAAGCATATTAATAAAGGTTTTAGCCTTATTTAAATTAGTGTTTATCAGCTCATTAAATATCTAAAAATTTAGAATTAAATTCGAAAGCAAAAAATTATGTTTCTTTTCTGCTTAGCGTAACCAAAATAAAATTTTATAAAATTATTTTTTAAGGATATAAATTTTAATTTTAATTACAAATAAATAAAAATTATCTAAAGATTAGCATAACCATACCCATACCTCTTAAATAAAAACTTTACATAATTTGAAAATAAATTATATATTTAACAAGCTCAAACTAGATTCTACTTAATTATGAAAAATAAGCAAAAAATTAAATATGATTATATATACATATTCTTGAAAATATTATGTTGTTTATATTAAATAAAAAAATTAAATAAAATAATGCTCCTTTTTTTATGTAACTAAAATATTAAAACTATAAAATAAACTATTTATCATTTTGATAATAATTAGCTCCTTAGAAGATTAGCAGTTAATAAATTTAAGAATCTATATAAATAGCAGGCCAAAAAATTAAAGCAATGTTATTTTTTGTAAAAGATTTATGTTTACTACTAATTTCCTATTAAGAAATTTATCAAAATTATAAGTTTTTTTTGCTAATATTGTTTAGTGATGACTAATCTTTTTGATATACACACATATATATATAGGTATTGGTTTATTTTATAAAATTTAGTAAATAATATAATTAAGATGTAGATATTTTTATGAGTTATAGAATATAGACCAAATAAGCTAGAAGAGATAATTTATCTATTATGTAAACATTAACTTTAAAAAATTTGAAATAAATTAGGTGTTTTGTCATATCTAAATAAAAGCAAAAATCAATTAGAGAAAGATATTTATTGTATTAGGGATTCATTCGTTTACGTTATGTACTTGATTAAGGAATGACATAAAAAAATTAGTATATATTTTTTTTTATATGTTGCTTTGTTTTTTTTTTGCATTTTTTTATAATTAAAGGTTCTAAAAATGAATGTATCTATATGTAAAATTACATCAATAATATAATACAAATAAGTAGAGCAGATTTTATCAAATAGCTGAATAAAATAGAAAAACTAGCCAATAATTGGTTTTTAATTTTAACAATAACTTTAGATTTTTTGAAATTAATTAGGTACTGAGTCTTTTTAGCATTTAATATTTAGATAAGTAAAAACATTATCATAATGAGATCTTTTGTATTTAGGCTCGTTTTACTTTGAGCATATGCTTTAAGAAAGGTATATAAAAGATGAAATATATATTTTTGTAATAGTTGTTTGTTTGTTATTAAATAATAAAAAAAGGAAATAAAAAGATAATATATTTATAAAATTAAATAACATAATATAGAGTGGGTAACAAGTAAGTATAATAATATATTGGTATTATTTATATATATATAAAGTAGTTTTTGTTTGTAACAAATTTTATGTAATCAATATTGAATCATAGAGTATTTAATTCTTTTTTTCATTATCAGTTTTCAACAAGAAAATTTACTTCTTTTTTTTTGGTGAGATAAATAGATATACATCAGAATTTATGATTCGAGATTTTCTTTTCCCAATATTAATCAATTTATATTTATTTTATAGTGGTTAGCAACCTTGGTAATGCTTTCTTTGGCAGATTAAAATATTTAAGAATTCAATTTATTCTTTTCCTCATCATCTATATCATGCATTTCACCATTTTGTTGAATTTTCTTCATAAGAACGTTTTCAAAGTCTTATTCATCTAAAAGTTATTGCAAGTTTTAGATTTCTTATTACTTTTACTGGAGATCATCTACGTAATCGCTAAGGTAGTTTTGTTATTCACCATATTCTTTAGAAAGCTTTATTTTTTGATTTTCTAAAAGGACAACTTTCTCTTAAAGTTCTTTATTCTAAGAAACAAGAGCTTAGTTTTCCTCTTGCTGCTTTTTGATCTTTTATTCTAAATCGTACTTCAAATCCTTTAGCTGTTACTTCTAGTCAAGTAACATTGATTGAGATATCTTGTAGTCGTTCTCTAGCTATTCATAGTTCATATTATAGAAACTATTATTAGCGTTTTGATTGTTTGGGGAGAGTGATTAGCTGGGTTGCTATTTCAACTTAGCTATTTCTTAGTTAAGTTATTATTGAGACATCTCAAGCTCTTAGACTTAATTTTAGAGCTGTTTTTTTTCATTCTAGATCTACCCTAGTTAGTTTTAGTAAAGGATTTAATTTTGAGAAACCTGTTCCTTTAATTGAGCAGAAACTTAGTTAATTTAGAATCTTTCATCACTAATATTTTTGATGCTGGCTAACAATTACGTCATAGATTCTTTCATAAAGTTTAGTTTGCTCTCAAAGTTTGATGATGAGTTAAGTTAGTGCAGAGAATAATGAATTTAGCTAGATTAATTAAAAGAGTCAAGCAATTATTCATTTTTTACTTATTGGTCAACTACCTGAGCCAAGTTACCCAATAGCTAGGAGAATGTGCTAAAGACTATGTTGATTTAATTATTAGCATTTCTTAATTCTTCAGATTATTTATTGTCTTAGGACTAAAGTACTTGCTTTATTTATTCGAATTCCTTCTTCATAAACTCTTTTTCTGTGTTGAGTTATTCATTTTCATAAGTTAACTCATCGTTCTTTAATTATAATTAATTTATTTTTTATTCATAGGATTAATTATCGAAAAAAATTTCTTATAATTTATTTTGTAAATCTTCCTACTCACTCTATAGATGATTATTATTTTACTTTAAACTTTAAATTTAGATTTCTAATTCAGTTATCTAATTGAGATGGTTTTCTTTCTCTTATTTCAAAGAATTTAATTCAAGATTTTAATTTTATTGTTGATTTTAAATTTGTGAATAAGAAGACTCTTATTCAAAGATAATTTAAGTTTATGATTCAATTTATTCATATGCAGATTACAAGTTTTCTTCAGTAGAATTCAGCTATTGCTAAGTTTAAGATAAAATGTTTTCCTTTTCTTGTATTTCATTTTTAAGCTTCTAGCACAAAGACTGCAACTCCTAAATCTAGCTATTTGCAAGGTCATATTTTTCTTTTCCCTCCTCTAATTTCAGGTAGCTCTGTTTCATTTCTTATTTAATTTGGCTTTCTAAATTTTAGATCTGTTCAGTGTATTATTTTAATTGCTAGTTTAATCTATCGACATCAGCATTCAATACTTGTACCATTTACTCACATCTGTGTTTCTAAAAAGTAATTTCTTCAATTTGTCTCTTCAAAGTTTCTTCTTTTTCAGCTCCTTATTTCAAGCTCTATTTGAATTTTTCCTCTAAAATAGTAACTTGTTAAATTTATTACTTTAATGTTTCATTTTCACTAGCTTTGGTTGTTAGTATATTTTTTAGGTTAGCCACTTCCTTGTTGAGATTTTAAATGCTTGAATTACTTTGTTGCTCTTTAAGAGTATTTTCTTGTAAATTTTCCTCATATTTTTATTAGATAGCAACAAGTTTTTCTTCTTTCTCTTTGAGTTTCTCAGTGAGCTAAGAGATATTTTCAGATGAAATCATTTTCTGAGATTAAAGCTCACTCTACAAGTTAGAAATTTGTTGTAATAGGTCTCTGCAAGTGTTTTCACTTGATTCAAGCTTATCTAAAGTATTAGCATAGTTCATCTCAACTTCATTCAGGCGATTGGTAAGTTAGTCAATTGATTTCAACTATGATTCTATTTTGCTTCTGTAATTGGTTTCTAGCTTGACTAAATCTTATGATTTTTCTAAGTTCAATTTTTCAATAGCTTATTCTTTATTTTCAATAATTATTTTGTATTTTGACTACTCACTTTGGAGCTACTCGATTTGTTGTTTCAAGATTGCAGATTAACTGGACAATTAAGAATTTTCATTACTCAACAATTCTTAAATTTCAAGTAAATTTCTGTGTTCTTCTTCCATTTTAGAAAGCTATTTTGTGTAATTGGAAGACTCTCCAGCTAGAAGTTGCTATTTCTCAGTAATTTATTAAAGTTAGGCTGTTAATTATTTGATTTTTGACTATGCATTCTACAATTCATCTTTAAGTTGGCTCTGAGTAGTTAAGTTTTTTTGGTACTTTTCTCTGTATTCATCAATCTACTTTTTTAATGATTCGACATTTTATTTCTCCTCAGCTAATTTAATGCTCAATTCCTTTATTTTATCAGCTGAATATTCTAATTTTGCTTCTAATTCTTTGCATATTAGCTATGACTAATTAAGTTCTTCATTAGTCTTTTCAAGCAAATTACAAATCTCTTCATATTCAATTTATTTTTCAATCAATCTCTACTAGGAAAGTTATTAAAGCTGAAGAATCTACTAACGCGTTGCCTCTTATTAAACTTTAGACTACTCTTAAAATGTAAGATTCATCTTTTTCTTCATTTATTCCATTTCATCTATCATAGTTACAGAGAGTTCTTCATTTGAACTTTTTATTTGTTCAAGCTATTTATAAATTATTAAATAAAATAAGCAAATTAAATTGAAAACAGTTCTCAAATATTATTTTTGTTTAAAATTTCAAAATTATTTAATCGAATATTTTATAAAAAACCACACTCAACTCAACATTTCATTTAAAAGAGGGTATCAATCTCTTCATGAGTAATATTTTTTTGAATTATTTGTAATAAATGGTTTTTTGATTAACAAATACAATAGATAGATAGCAAAGTAATTAATTTCTTTTTTTATTAAAAAGTGTTCAGTTGTTCTGATAAAAAACTGTCTTTCTGATTTATTAAATCAGATCAAAAATCCATAAAAATAAACTAGAAGAAAAAGTAATAATAGTCACTTTAAAATTTCTTCTTTCATATAGAAGTTAACTTCTCAAATCAATTTTCATTTGAAATAAATCCAAAATGGGATTTAGAATAGTTTTTTTCGAATAACAAGTTTAAAATATATTTTGAAACTTTAAAAGAAAGGAGAGAGTTAAAAATTTCTAATCCATGTTAAACTGATTATTGATAATTAAATAAAAATTAATAAACTAATTAATACCTCTTGTTAAATGTTGTATTTTTCCTTCATGACTTTAATCAGTTTGTTGTCTTACTCGTTTTTCTAAGCAAGAATAGCCTCTTGCTTTTTTTGTAAGTCCAAAATGCTTTATTTCTAAGCCTAGATTTATTACTGGGCCTATTCATAGAGCTATTTGGTTGATTCTAAAGAATGTACTTTTTCTCTGAGAGTATCAACAAAAATTTCAATATCTTTTTTCTCTTTTACTACTTAGTTATAGCTCTTAGTCAAAGTATTAAGCTGGTTTTAGACAGCCTTAATATCTTCCTCTGTGTATATCACTTCAAACTCGTCCATGGGTCAGTTATTCTCAATAGCGAATGAAATTTTATATGAAATTCTTTCTTTTCTTTTTAGCTTTTTAAATGTGATTTCTATTTTTTGATTATTAATTATTGTTTGTTAATCTATTAAAAGCCTTTTAAAACCCCAATATGCATGCATATACGTATATTATAATTATTATTCATTCTAAAATCCTACTAACTAATTAATAGGAAAAGAAAAAAATTATAAAGACCAAAATGCAAAAAAAAAAAAATAAATAATTTTTTTCTTTCTATTTTTCTCTTCATATAGTCATAATTCTTAGAACATCTCTATTAAGTATACCAATATATTCTTATCATAATTATATTAATTAGGCACTTTAAACAATTCAAAAATTTTTCTATGCTTAATAAGGCATGCATTTTACAAATACTTGAAATAATATGTCAACAAGTCTTATTTGCTAACTCTAAAATTCATCCTTAAATATTTCTTAAAATCTAAAAATATTTAAGAAACTCAATCTCTTGCTATCTTTTTCTTTTAAAAAAATAAAAAACAGCTTATTTAAAAACTAAAATATTTTAACATGACCTGGATGGACCACTTTTTAATATTAATTATATATTATATAAAGAAATTTAAAAATTACATTAATCGCTATTCTTAAATGTAAAATAGAAACACGTCCTACATTTTTAACTGATTTTCTTGCATTTACGATTTAAAAATTAAGATTCAAATGTCTATTCAAATTATTTGATAAAGAAATCCCCATTTAGGTTATATTAAACAAGCTATTTCTTTTTAAATTGAAATTCTTAAAGATTATAACTAATTTTTTAGAATGGGTAAGTTTTTATATTTTCTTTTAGAGAATGACTTAATTATTATAATTTAAAAATACTATTTATTTTAATAATCACTCGCACCCTCCTTCTCAGATAAGCTAAAATAGTTCAAATAAAATCACTCGCCATATTTAACAATTAAAACATTTTTGAAATTAGTAAAAGTAATAAAGTTTTATTTTGGTTTACAACAAACTATATATACTACAATATATAATTGATACATATATAAATAAGTAAATAAATAAGATATAAAAAATATAAATTGCAAAAATAGCTGCATAAAAATTTAAATACTTGTTGATTAATACAATTTTATTAATATGCCTTTAGTTAAATGTAATATTTAAAGTGATAATTTTCTAATGAAAAAATGTTTATATTTACTTTAAATTATATAACAATTAATAAAGAAACAAACAAACAAAATAAAAGAATAAATATAGTTTTATTTATTAAATGATTAAAAAACACTTTATAACTAAATAAATACATTAAATAAGAAATAAATCAAATAAATAAATAAAAGAATAAATATAGTTTTATTTCTTAAATGATTTTTTTAAAACACTGCTTTGCTAAATAAAATGAGTGTATTAAGATTTTCAATTTAATGATTAAAATAATTTTTTAGTTTAGTTTAATTTAATATATATACAGAAAGATAGAAAGATAGATAAATAAAATAAATTACAAAAGATTAGCTATTTACAAATATAATACTGATTTATTTATACTCTTGTGTAATATAAATTGTGAGTAAAGGCTTCTATTAATTATTATCTAGTAAATAAAGTATTTTCAAATTCAAAAATTGTTAGATATATCTATAATATTTCTTTAATGCTCATTTATATAGTTAACACTTCTTTATTTGTAATTATAGTAGGGTTGATGCCTGTTTTGGTTTATTTTGTTATCTCCTAATTGAATTATAGGGTTTATTGGCAGACAAAAGGGTTCTACTTTTTTATATCCAGGTATACTTTTAGGCTTTTATTCAGGAGTCTTTTGCAAGCTTATGAGATACTCCTCGCTTTCTATTGATTTTAGAAAATTTTGATATAACACTTTAATGTTATAGTGAATTGAGTGAAAATTAGATGCCTTTTGCTCTTCTCGAATACTTTCTATTACTTTTTATGCCTTTATACTAGTCTTAAATATGTCTTTCATAATTTAATTGTCTATGCTTTTGCCATTAGAACTATTTTGCAGAGTTCTCAATCTTACTAATGAGTAGAGATTCATAGCAAAAGGAAAACAGTAGTTTAATGTGTTTGGAGCACTTTTTTTGTAAATTTCTAAAACTTTTAAGCATTTTTTCTAGCTTGATTAAAAATTCTACATATTATATGATAAAATGGAGAGTTCAGTCAATATTTGAACAATAGATCTATCTAATTCATGCTATATTTCTTGCAGAATATGATATGCTTTTTCTAAGTATTTAAAGGCTTCTTCGTAATATCCTTTCGTTTGGTAAATAGAAGATATTTGCTTCAAAGAATCTACAAATTCTATTGTCCTACTCTATGACCCATGCACTTATTTCCTTATTTCATAAGAAAGCTAAGCATATTCCAGAGCTTTTTATCTATTATTGCTTAGCTTCAGAGTTATTTAGCTCATAAGCAAGTATGATTTTCCACACAGCTCATTTAGCTCATTACCTTAAATTTTTTGAATAATTTAGTTGCAGAATCTTAGAAGCTAAATGTTGTTAGTAGAATCTGAATCTTTTTAAATTAAAACATATTAAAGTAAATATTTAAATTTTTAGTTAATTTAATTACTTGATTTAAATTGGGCTAGGGCCTTACAATATATTTATTCAGCGTAATAAAATGGATTATTCTATTCGTCTATTCTAGCTAAAAGCTAATCAGCGATTTAGGCTACTATTTATAAACTAGATTTATCATAATGTTAAATTAAAGTACTATTTATGAAGTTATCATAGTAGTCTTAACTTTCTGGCAAAATCTTCTTAGTTATTTCAGTATTTTGTAAAATCTAAAGTTCATTTTACAATTATTTATTTATAGTTTAAACTGCTATCATAGCTATGCTTTTAATTTCTTCTTTGCTAACTAAAATTTATGAGTCCTCTTTCTTTTTATTTTTCTAGAGATAGATTTGCTGCTTGTTAAGCTTTTGCTGCTAATAATTAAAGTTGAGTAATTAAATCTATTCTTGTTTTATTTATTCAAAAATAGTATCTTCTACCTGAATAAACTATGGTATAGATTTATCTCTCCTTAGTTTGTTAATATTTTATTAAAAAGCTTCTTGGTTTTCAGAGTTTTTTATGAATGAGAGCAAGTAGTCCTATAATTTAGGGTAATCGCTTAAGAAATCTACTTCGTTCTCCTCCTTAATTCTTATATCTATATTCGCAAAATTCTATTCTAAGAATATATTATATATTAACGAACATATTTGCATTACTTCATATATTTATATTTTTTACCAAACTTCATTTTGTTCTTTCTAGTTTGGGCTTATTAAAATACTACTTTGAAGTCCTTCTGCAGCCTTTCTTTTATTTGATTTATTTAATTTACTGCTTGAACTCTAGCTTAAAGTTTATGTATATTATTGTTTGTTTACTTGTAACTATCGATTAGAATTGTTGTTTTTAATGGGAGAGTTAAAGTTGCTGTCATTAAGCAAATTAATTTATTATGGACTTAATTTTAGTTCTTTTTTCTGGCTGTCATTTTGAGAATAAATTGAATTTAGTTAAGATTCGATTACTTCATCTTTTTAATCCGAATCACTTCTATTTGTCATTGAAATCGTGGAGGGATGCTAAGAAAAATGTGTGTTGGTATTACTGAAAATTATATTCTCAAAATGATAACTGCTTGAATTATCTGAAGCATTAGCAAGATTTGCATACTTAATCTAATATTCTTAATACCCGCTTTACTTAACAAAAACGAAACCACTCAAATCTTAATAATTATTATAAAACCACTTATTTTAAATAAACTCTGCAGTATTACAAATCATTTGCCTCATTAAGCATAATAAATCATTTTCACTGAATGAGATATTTATTTTTCTATATTTGTCATGCATTTGCCTTAAGCTTGCAACACCTAATTCATAAAATAGTCTCATCCCAACATCATCATAGGCTAGCAAGTCTACAATTGAATGAATTTTTCCCTCCAATCCCTTATGCCTATTTTTCTCTTGATTGTATATTTATAAAGAATCATCTTAACTTCTAACATAATTCTTAGAGAGTATATTATAATGCAGTCTGTCGCTATAAAATTTTTTTTAAATATAAAATTGGCTATTTTCTTGTCCTATTTAATATTAAAAGAAAGTTAATTTAATTTACTTTCGCCTTTCATTTATTCATTAATTGATGATAAAATTAATTATATTTATAATAAAATTTATTAGACAAAATGTAAGCACATCTTACCCAAGTATTATATATCTGAAAAAGATTAGTTTTCTTTAGGAAGAATTTCTAATAGATTGGCATGAAATTTTTGAAGATGCTCTTCTAATTTTCCAATTATTTGTCTTTTCCCCTTTTTTTCAGGAGAAATGCTAGGCTTTTGTTTAATTTTTATGAGTTAACTAATTATACCATTTTGGTTAAACATTTTACCAATAAAAAAGAGTTAGATTTTTATTTTTAAGGAGACTTTTTTATGTAAGGCTAGGCAGAGTATTAAGGAAATATTACTGAATTATTAACCTATTTTAGTTCAATTTTAAACTTTAGTGAATGGTTTTTTGTAATAAATGAGTTTAAAATTAAAATAAATATTATTCCCAATAGAGACGTTAATAATTATTTTAAAGAATTAATGATTAGATATAGTATTGAGAAAAAGATAAGTGTATGTACTTGCTTTCTTGATAATGGAGAGTAAGAAGGATTGGTTAAATACTTTTTAGCAATCACAGGCTCTTTCTACTTGATTATGCTAAATATTTGTCTTTAAGCTTCTTCTTATATCTACAAATAGAATTATAATTTATTTAATACTACTTTATTTTTTTAATGCTTATTAAAGAAAATAAGATATACATCAATTTAGTTTTTTACATCAGAATTATCAAATAGGCTTATGCTTCTCTCTTTGCTTAATTGTTGATTGAAGCTATCTATAGACTTATCTGCTTTTATCTGAGTTGAAATTCTTCTTTTTTATTGCTTTTCATTTTCTCTATAGTTATGATTAAGTTAACTTTAGTAGATTTGCATTTTAGTGGAAGCAAATCAATCAAAAACTAGTAAGAACTTTGATTAATTTTAATATTCTTTTTTGATACTTCTTATTATAAGCAAAAAAAAAAATTTATTATTCTATCAAGAGTTTTCAAGATTATTTTTTAACTTACTAATCAAATAACTAATAAAACTCTCATAAAAGCGTATTTTTAAAGTATTTGTGAACTAATATAAATTATTTCAAATAGTTAAGATTGAGGTAAGTTAAAAACAAATTAAAATAGTCTACATTCAAATATTCAATACCTATTTAAGTAATCTTATGGTAAATATTAATAATTTTCTAAAACCTAAATGCAATCTTTACTCATTTATTAATGCTAAAAATAATTCAAAGAAAATATAAATTTTATCTAAAATAGTTTGAATAATATTTTGAGAATGTAAATAAAAATTAGAAAGTGTTTCATTTAAATATTCACAAATAAGATTTAAATTTTACCCAAATACCATTTTTATATTTTAAAATAATTCAAATAAAAAATAAATAATTTCTAAAAATAATAAATTAGTAAAAAAGGTTTAAAAAGGTTGAATATAATTTTGAGAATTTATATAAAAATTTTCAATTTTTTTAAAAGATTTTGTATTGCTAAATAGTTTGATATATATTACAGTATGATCATTTATGTAGAAAATAAGTTACTAGAAAACAAGTCTTAATTTAGAATTTAGAAAAAAATGTTCATTTAAATTACCATAAATATTATTTAAATTTTATTTAGGTAAGATATTTTATTTTAAAATAAAGATTAATTAATTATTGAGTGATGTTTAATGATGTAAAATCTATTAATTTTTCGTTTTTTGTTTAAATCATTAAAATCTCTGATAATAAATAATCAATATTTTTTAAATTTACTGGCTATTTAATCCATTTTTGTTATTTCTTAATATAATTTGCTAAAAAACAAGGATTTTAAAATATTTAGCTTTTTTTATATAATTAATTGCTCAAGTTTATCGTTTAAAATTTATTTAAATAATCAATAGTTTAAGTAAGTAAGTGCATGATTATATTCAAAATAAATACATAATGAAAATGAATATTTTTGACTGGTTTCATATTTTTTATTTTTTTTTATTGCTTGATGAATTAATTTATTTAGATTCAAACATTGAAAATAAATATTTGATTAAGAGAAATAAATTAAAAGTTATTTTTAAAAATATAATCAAGAAAATCAATATTAAAGATATATTTATTGTTCAGCAAGCAATACATAAAATATAGATTAGATAGATAAAAGATAGTTAGATAGATAAATAAGTTAAGATGAGCTAGTTCGCATACAATCCTAACTAGCAATCAGAGGTTTTATTAATGCCTAAACCCTCAAACAGCGGAGGGTTTGATATTACAGCCTAAACAAACAATGTTTAATAAAGATCCTTTTAAGAGAATCTTTAGTTTTTTGCTGTTTTTATGGTTGAATTTTTACTCGATTGCTTTGTTGTGTTTCCTCTTTATCTTTTTAAAATGCTTTTTGAAAGTTTTAAAGTCATTAAACAAAAATATGAAGAAGATTAGTAGAAAGATTATAAAAAATATTTGAAGTTAGCAGGTTCTTACTTTTTGGATATTGTTTTACCATTGAGTGTTGTAGGTATTACTTTTAAGACAGTTTAAGGAAAACTTTCTGGTACTGAAGATGTTTATTACATATGGTGTGAAAACTGCTTCGTCTTTTTCTTATCTTTTATCTTGCTTATTTCCTATTTGTATAATATAAACTAGAAAGATAAACCTAAATTCTCATGCTCATTTAAGTAAATTTTTTTAACTTGAAAACGAAATCAATATATTTTAAATTAAAACAGGTATTTGATGAGATAAGAACATTTAGAAACATTAGGATTAGGTGTTATTCACAATCAATAACTTAAATAGCTTAAATCAGCTGGGTAATTTTAGAGAGGTACTTAAAAGCATATGACTCTTTCTCAGCATTCATTCAGTTAGGATTAAATGGAATTCAATGATAGAGTTGCTACATTAGCTAAGGAGTTAAATATTGATTTATCTCTCTTCTTCTTTGATTTACTTGATAATAAGCTAAGTAAGAGCACAACATAAAAAATCAGTAAAGATGAAATTGAAGCTCTTAAAATACTCAAGAATTCTGGTATTTAAGGTAAAATAACATTTTTAATCTTAATTTTTAAATAAATTAGATTATAATTTAATTAGCTAAGTTGAGTGCAAGAGACAAGATTCTTTGGCCTATCTACGAAAAGAGTATTGACAATATTCAATAGGAATCTGCTCCCTTCTTAGTATTTGCAATTATCATTTGCTTGAAAGTTATCATTCCTCTTTGGTACTTGATTGGAAAAAGCAAACTTCATATTGATTTAATGAGCATTTTGAACATATCTGGTTTCTACATATACATGATTAGTATTCTCTATACAACTATGAACAATCAAGATCTTAAGCGTCGTAACTTTATTATTGACATGGGTATCAATAAATTATGCGATTTCAAGTATGTAGAAGATTTTACTGAAAAGCTCGATGTTACTTGTCCTCTCAGTCTTGAAACATGGGACAATTCTCGTCGTATATTTTGTCAAGTTGATCAAGAAAGTACAACTAAATTCGAATTAAGCTACATTTTCCTAGGGTTTTACTACATTTTTATTGGCCTTATTTGTGTTTCAATTTATGGTGAAATCTATATTATCATCAGCCCTAACTCAGTCTATCTACATCCTCTTATGGTTATTCACACAACTGCTGATTTTATGATGGTTACAATCTTTTTCTTCATTCGTATCTGGTACAGCTCAGAATTCAATGAAAATTTTGCAACTTAAATAGAATTAATTAATGAATTGATTGGTGTTTATGATGATCTTATACAAATGTACGATACTTATTTCTCAGAGCAATTCTAATAAAAGGTTTCAAATCCTCTTTACAAAAAAATGGTATAGTAGATTATTGAAAAGTCCCGTTTTTACACTTCTAGCGATCAGCTAAATCCAAATGGATAAAGAAAGGAGAGAAGATTTAGAGGAAAAATTTACACTTAACAAGAAGATGCACAGCTCTAAATTGAGATGATGAAAATCAATAGAGAGTCTTTAGAAAAAGTTAAAAATCAAATTATCAGAGATGAAAAGATCTTCAAGCACAAGATGTTTGGTAAATTTGATTTATCCTTTAAAGAAACAGTTACAACTGTTTCTTTTGGTCTACTTACAGTTGCTCCTACTATCTTCAATAAATTACAATAAATTTTTGATCCTTAACCTATCACAGCTGTTCCTCCTCACATAACATCATCAGGAATTTTCCATAATCATAAATGAATGAATGTATGAATAATATGAATTACAAAATATCTATGTATACATACTTCTAAGTATTTGTTTGTATGTATATAAATGATCTTTAAGCTATCGTAAAAATTCTACTTATAGCTAAAAAATTAAAGTATCTATCTGTACATTATTAAACAACATGTATGCTTTTAAACTATTCAAATTCCATAGAATTATTTAAGATTACACCAAAAAATTCTATAAAATTTTAAATTATTTGAATTTTTTTTATTATAAAATAAATTGAAATAAGCTTGGTGCTTATTGTTTAAAGATACTTTTTTTTTGAAATTTGGGTTCTTGCATTCTTTAATAGGAGGAATAAATGAATAATAAACTGAACTAATTTTCTGGATTATTATGCTTATAGTTATAGTACATATAGTAAGCATGCATTTATAAATTATTAACTAATTTTTATGTATAGGTGAATAATAATATAGATTAATTTTATGAATTTATTGCTTTTAAAAGTTAAAAAAGCTTACTTGTGTTTACAAAAATATATGCAGTTCAATTTGCAAAAAAATAATATGTAGAAAGTAGGTAGGATAACAAATATTTATCACTTCATAATTTCAAAATTTAAATTTTTCATTTTCAGTTTTTGTTGCCAAATCTTAAGTACTTGTAGAGTTCACTTAACTTTTATTCAGTTTCTTATTAGGTGTATCTAGCACATTCAGGGAGTCTGATAGGGCCAGTGTAGTTTTAGCAAGTGTACTTCAACATGTTATCAATAACAGCGTTTTCGACATCAGTGTCATGAACTCCGTTAACAACAACCCAAGGAACGTATTTATGAGCAGGAACTAAACTATCAGTTTTGTCAGCAATAACAGCAATTAATTCATCACCTTCAGAATTGTTAGCACATTAGCTAATGCTGTTGACTTAATCTTAAGTTAATTTGACAGATTTATCTGAGCCGCAGACAGTTAAGACCTTGTCAAAATTGCCAGAGTAGGTTTTGATATTCTTTTCAATGCATGCAAGGAGCTTGAAGTATTGTAAGTTTTGGGTGAGGTATTTAGCACCGCAAGCTTCAATCTTGTTTCCATAACATTCGTTGGCACCATGTTGACAAGTGACAACTCCAGAAGCGTCTCTCTTTGCATTTCCGTAAGGATAGAAAGTCAAATCAGCAATTTCTAAGAAATTTTAAACGTTGATAGCAGGGGTAACTGACTTTTCGATGAAGTTCATGCAATCAGGGCAAAGAGATTCAATGTACATTTCGTATTTGATTCTAGCGCCAGGAGCAGCTTAAGCAGAAGCAAAAGCGCATAAAGCAACCAAAAGGATGATAATTTTAGTATTCATGCTTAATTTAATATATTTACTATTTAATTATTTTGATGATTTAATTAATTATTTATTATTTTTCTTTATTTTGCATTAAAAGAATACTCGTTCTAGCAAATCACCTAACTAGCTAATTAATAAGTAATTAAATGTATCTTGCAAGATTATTCATTCTAAAATTTAGAGCTATCTAAAGTTATTGATTGAGTGAGTGATGCAACTAAAGTAATTTAGTTTTAGAATATATTCTTTTATATACTTTCAATTATCATCTCTAATACTTAATTTCAAAAAACGAGTGATTTTTATTTAGCTCCTTTAGAAAGAATATTTAAAGAATAAAAAAGAAAAATTATTTATGAAACCCGGAAATAATGTTTACATAAAAATTTTTGAATTATGAATCTGTAATTTCTTTAGAAATACCACAATTTTTTGGATTTTATTGATATATTAAATAAAAAGTCAAATAATAATAGTACAAGTAACAAAGAACAACAATTTTTTGATAAGAAAGTGGTTTTAATTCTAATATCTTATAGAGAAAATATATTTAAAATTAACTTTTCAGAATACATTTTTAATGAAAGATTTTGTTTTTTTACATAATAAATATTAATTTCTTTTATTTTAAGTTTATCTTTAAAAAAATGTTTAATTTCTACTCTAGAATTGTTTATTAAAAAAGAAAAAATTTATGATTTTCTAAAAAATTATTTGAGTTTAATAGATTAAATTGTATAAAATAAATAGTGTAAAGTAAAAAGCTTAAAATATTTTACTTTTAAATTTAAGTTTAAGAGTTTACTTGTTAAATGTAAAAACATGCAATTTTAATTGGTTGAGATATTTTTAGTTTAAATTAATAATAATAATTTTGTTGAATTTTTTAATTAAATAGATTTTAGACTTAGCTTTATATAGAATTAAAGAAATATTGAAATGGATACAAAGTAAAATAGTTCAAGCATTTATGTTGAAAGTAAAAAAGGTAATCACTAAAAAAAATATTTACGTAGCTTAGATTGTCTTAATATATTTCATTCTTTAAAAACAAAGGAGCACATTCAAAGCCAATCATATCAATAGATGTGAATAAAAGTAATCCATTTTAAGCTTTGACATCTTCTGATGATAAAACTTTGAGATTATGGGATTTAAAATCAAAAATATCTGTAAAAATGTTTACTAGCAATGAATAAAAAAAGGCAGAATAAATAGCAAACTGTATATTTGGACCTGAATTTTAAATATATGTTGCGGCATCTAAAAATGTAATCCTTATTTATTAAGTAGAGATAAATAAATTAACATAAACTTAAAAGGTAATTTAATATGATCTTAGAAAAGAAGGTATTGTAGTAACTAGCATAGAGAAAGCTAGTAACTTTGAAATGGATGATATAAATTAGATTTCTTTAGATTAAAATAATAAATTTCTTGCTTGTTGTGATGATCAGTAACTAACTTTATTCCACCTTTAGTTTAATTTCTACTCACTTAAATCTTATAATAAAAAAAAGAGGTGACACTCATTTATTAGATCCTCTGACTTTAGAACGCCAAAAAACTTTGGGAATGCAGCATTTGAATGTAAATAAAAAAAATTTTAATATTATGCGCTATTTAAAAAAATAAAATAAATAGATTTCATTTTCAACAGATTTTTGCTATAGCGATAGCAACTATACGAAACCTATGTGTAAATAAATTTAGATGTTAGTCTTATGAAGGCTAAAATAAATATTGTATGATAAAAATGATAATTATTAAAAAGGTATCACAAGTGGCTTTGATTGCAAACTCATTTTATGGGATATTGAGGAGAAGAAGATACTGAGATAAAATAATATATACGAAATATGCTAAAAATATTTTCCTGGGTAGTTGCTCTGCCCACCCAATATATATAATGTACATGCAAATAAAACATAAATTTTAGTTAGTACAGAAACTGGTCATATTCTTTGTTTCACTTAGAAGGAATTAAAAAAGCCAAAATACATAATAGATGGTCATTTAGGTAAAGTTATGAGAAGTGTTTTTGCAAAATTCAATGAAAACAGAATCATAAGTTGTTCAACTGATAAAACATTTGCAATTTGGGACACAACTAATAGAAATGAATTTGATATTCCATAAATGGTTGAGAGAATTTCAATTCCTGAAAAACCAAATTGGATAGAGACATCTAAAAACAACCAAATATTTGTACCTGACATCACACCAATCTTAAATATTTACACTATTAAAGCTTGATTTTATATATTAATTACTAAAGTTTTTTATATTTTCAGAGTCTGTTTGAGTCAATAAAAGTAATAAATATAAATTGCGAACCATAAAAATAAGATTAAATATTTAATGCTTTTATCATCTTAGAATTAAAAAAAGTATTATCTGTTAGAAGTTTAATAATTTTTAAATTTAGCTTGATTTTTTGCTTCTCGTTTGATTATTCAATTGCAAATTTAAAAATTAAAAAAATTTGAAACTTTTAGTTGTTAAGGTATTAAAAATTAAATAATATTTTGTAAATCTTACAAATAATGCTAATTTTTACTCAATTAAAATTAATAAGTTAAAGCTTATTTTTTGATTGGTTAATATTCAAAAAGGTTCAATTGTTTAAAAAAAAAATATCTAATGCAAATTATTTAATTGTAACTAATGAAAACATTAATTTAATTTAAATACAAATTTTAGCAATTTATTTTTTAAATCAAAGTATATGATATTTATTTATTTTATGTTTTATTAATCTTATTAATCTAAAATCAAATTTACTTGTTAATACAATATTTATTATATTTATTAGACAAAAAAATTTACCAAAATTTGATATTTTAATATTCTCAAAAAAAAAATTTTGATTGATTTTAGGAAAAGAATTAAGTTCCAAAATTGTTTTATGGAAATAAGCGATTATTGATCTCTTTTTTTTAAAATGAATTCACTAATCCAGGTTTTGTGATAATAAATTACAAAATAAGGTTCTATGCTAATTATTATAGTTATTTAAAAAGATTTTACAAAATCTACTTAAAGTTAAAAATATAAATTTATAGCAAATATGAAAACGAATCAAAAAAGAAAAAAATATTTATTTTTATTGCTACATTTATAAAGCATTAATCGTGCATTAGATAGGATTTAGATTTTTATGTATAAATTAAATTCATTTATTATTTTACAGATTAAAATATGATTGATCAGATTATCATAAAATTGCAAAGAGTAGTGAGTTGAGGATCTTTTCTTGACTGATAACACATATCTTTACTTTTGTTAGGGTAATTATTAGAATAGTTTTCTTCAAAAAATAAATGATTTAAAAGTTTTTTTTTAAGAAAAAAATATTAATATAAAATATTCTAACAAAAAATTAATAATTAAAAAGTAATTTATATTTTTTAGCTAGGTGAAAAATGAATCAAAAGCTAAAACCAAAAATTTAGATTTCTGCTGCTAGGCCAATAAATTAAGATGTTTCGTAGTAGAAGGTTCAACAGCAAAGTCAGGAACCACAATAATAAATGATTAGACCTAATAGCTAAATTGTAAACTTTTAATTTTTGAAATTTTATTCGTAATGTTAATAATTTTAACTCAACCAACCAATAGGCATAATAATTTACCAATCAAGCTCCAAACTAATTTTAAGGAAACTAATTTAGCTAACAAAGTTTCTAGCCATTGAATAATTAAAACCAAAGCGGGTTAAACTTTTAGCGAATTCAGAGTGGTGCAAATAGTGTTCCTTTAGTATAAAATTAAGCATTTCAATAGTAGTCTGGTATTAGAATTTAAAAGATAGAAAGTATTCCTGCAAATAGCAATACCTAAATTTAAAATAACTAAGCACAGTCCTATTTTGCAAACTAAGCTAATTTGCCGAATTAATTTAGCAATGCCCAACCTTAAAATGTAGTAGAAAACTAAGGATACATATAATAGCCTGTTTTAAATGCAACTCAATATTAAAATCCCTCTGCTAACCAAAATACTGAAAACAATCGCATTTATAATTTTGGTAATGCTTAGTTAATTGTTCCTAAATTTAAAAACACAAGCCTTGAGGAATTTGAGCTTACCTTGGCATGCAAAGATAAGAGTGAAGCTTAGCTATACTTTAGGTCAAATATTTAAAGTTTAAATTCTTGCTCATTTGATAGTCAACCAAATATTTTTGATTTACCTCAAGTGATATAAAGAACTAAAATATTTTGTTAAAAAAACTAAAATTTAGCTAAAAAACTAAAATACTCAATGGAAAACCTCCTTAGCTATGATTCCAGAATGAACCACGAGAACTGTTTTGATAGATTTTGCTAAATGAATAACATTCCTCCCAATATTTAGAATTTTAGTAACGTCTAGCAAGAATTAAGTATTTACTAATAAAAATAGATTCAAGTATAGGTACCTTTTGATGCTAATATTCTCAGACAGGAAATACAATACTTAGCTAAGCTTAATAAAATTTATTAGCTATTTGATTCACACAAGTTTAAAAATGCAGTTTAAATTGAAATAAAATCTCTGCCAATTTACACCATATTTCTTTATAATTTCTTAATCAAATAAAGAGTTTTTCACATCACTGTAGAATATTAAGATTACTACTTTTTTGAATCAATAACTCAGCAAAATAATTAAATAGAGAATGAAAAGTTTTTAGCTCTTTTGCTTTACGCTTTCAAGTGCGAGCAAAGACTTTTTTCTTTAGTTTACTCTGACTTAAATTAATGTCCTGATCAATACATAGATTTTGAGTCAATTTCTTAATTCTTCCAAAATCAGCCTTTCCAAAATGCTGTGACTATGAAGATATCTATAGGAAATCCTCCTGATTACACCAAAAGAGTAAAAAAATATT
This sequence comes from Tetrahymena malaccensis 436, assembly GCA_000231845.2. NCBI lineage: Eukaryota > Ciliophora > Oligohymenophorea > Hymenostomatida > Tetrahymenidae > Tetrahymena > Tetrahymena malaccensis. Next base: position 865,690 of record JH719961.1, read on the forward strand.
AAAATTATTTTATTTATTTATTTTTTTGTTTGCTTATTTTTAATTTAATTATTTGAGTTAAGAAAATAAAGTGTAAATATTTAAATAAAAATAATCCAAAAAATCAGCACAAAAATTAATTAATGAATTGAGGGAATAATTTAATTGATTTTAAAGAAATTGAAATCTCTCAAGCATAATTATTAGAAAAGTAAATAATTAAAATTTTTGAAAAAATTAAAAGCCCTTGGACAAATATTAGGAGTTATTGAAGCACTATGAAAAAGGATGCAAGAGCCAAATCTTCAACTATATTATTGATGGAAAATGGCCTGAAAGCTCATTTTAGAAAAACTTTGATGAGCAAGTCAATGTTCTAAAATAATTCTAGCTTTGGTTGATTTGGATGAGGTAGATGCAAGAAAAGATAATAGATTTCTAGCTATTCATTCGCGCAAAGGTGAAATATGGCAGCATGGATTCAGTAAACAAAGAATTTTCTCTGTATTTTAGCTAAAAATTAAAATAATTTTATTTGGATATTGAAAATTCAATTTATTCAAATATTTCGAAGTCTCTTTACTGCATATCGCATGATGTAGTTAGTTAAGAGAAAGCAAAAATTAATTCTCAAGTAAAGTAGATTATCTATTCCATGCAAGATTAAAGCAAGATTATGACAGGCAACATTATTTGTAAGAGAAATATTGACAGCTGCTGCTTCTACTTTAAGGACGTCAAAGACTAACAAATTAAAAAAGTTTTGGTAGTAATAAACACTTCTTAATATTTTTAGTAAATGAGATCTATCACTTGCCAAAGCGATTTCTCAATGAAGCTTGCAACTTAAGTAGATAGAACATACCAAATTTAGGTTGTTGACTCAAGAAATCTGAATCCTTAGCTATTCGAATGCGGTAAATTCTATGATACTTTACTCATTAATTAGCTAATACATCTTACAAGAAAAAATGAATTAGATTAAACAATTGAACTTGGTTAACTATTATCTCAAAATCCACACAATAATTAAATTTAGATGTGAAAAATTGTCAAAATTTCTTGAAATATTCTAAGTATTTGTTAAAAAATATATATTTTATACATTTTAGAAGTATGTTTTTAAAAGAATAAAAATTTAGACTTTCTTTAAATTTTAAAATTTAAGATTTTATTTTTGATATGTACATCAATATTTAGAAGGTAATATAATTGTAAGATTTAAGCTGAGTCTTTTAATTATTTATTAATTTCTAAATATAGCCAGGCTTACTAAATACAAAATTTAACTAGTGATGTAATTAAAGAATTTAATTTTTAAATATGTAAAATAAAACCCATTTTTCTTGATGATAGTTTAAAATAATGTTTTTTGTAAAAAATTGCACAAATTATAATAAAAAAATGAGCTTAAATTCTAGGAAATTAAATTATTTGGATGATATTAATATGTATCTGAACAATGCATTGTGTTTTTCTCATTAGTGATTATATTTATAAACAATTTTGTATAAAGAATAAATATAATATTTAAATATAATAGCTCACCTAAAGAGGAAAAAGATGCATTTAAAGTTGAAAATTAGATTATTTATCATCCAACTTTTACTCATTAGAGTACTCACTTATAAAAATAATGAATTATTAGAAGTAAATATATTAGATTAGATTAATGATATCTTACTTTGTTTCGATATTAGTATTAGCAAAATTAGTTGTAGGATGATGCAGAAGACATTTTAGAATTTTAATCTTGTAGTTAAACTACTTGCTCTAAGGAGTTTGAAAAGATTTAAAATAATTTTATACTTGCAATAGAATATACTGGGATTCTAGATTGTATGAAGTACAAGGAAGAGTGCTTAAATATCGAAAACCCTAAAACTATGGAAGAATACAATAAAATTTAATAAATACATCGTTGCTTCAAATTTTGTTTTAACTTCAAGAAATTTAGTAAAGAAATAGAAAATTTAAATAAATGCAATATCTAATGTGTAGAAAACACAATACAAAATATTAACTAAAGGAATTTGTAAAATAGTGATCTCTCAGATCCTTTTCATGTAAAAGAAATTTTTTTTTCAACACTGGCTGTTGTATCGATAATTTTTGGCATCTATTATTTGTATTAAAAAAGAAGAAACCAAAAAATTAATTTAATGCAAAATAGTGAAAGCAACTTTATCGATTAAACATTTACCAAAAATAATACAGTATCAGTCTGAAAATTTTTAAAAATTGTGCGTTTAATCATTATTTTAAATAATTGCTATCTGTCAACAAAAGATAATTGGTTATTAACTTTTATGAAATTTTCTGCATTTTTGTTGTAATGTTTTTCTAAAATTTTAAAAAAAATCAAGTCAAATAGTTTAAATATTTTATTTTAATCTTACTTTTTTCAAATTAATTCTATTGTTGAGAATATTATTTAAACAGAAGAGGAAATTTTAAATATTCCTAATATTATTTATCAAAACGTAAAATTTAAGCATTTGATTTTAAGAGAGTAAAGTTACTAAGATAAAAAAAAAATTTTGTAAGAGTTACATAAGGCTTTAAAATAATTTTCACTCTTCCTAAATTTAGAGTGAGTTTTCAGTTTTAAAACATATTTATTTTCTTTTTCTTTATGATACCTACATAATTACTTACCTGCCTACTATCTATCACTAAAAATTATTAAATTTACTTAAGTTGCTTTAGCTTTATTTATTATTGAAGCGATTAATAAATTTTAACTTATTTTATATGTTGCAGGTTATTTTTATGCATAGAACTAGCAGTAAAATGATAATTTATCCTTAAATTTTAAAAACATAAATTTTTAAAACATGTTAATGATTTTTTTCATGCTATTTTGCTTTAACTGCTCCTAATTTCATATCTCTAGATTCATTGATTATATTTTGCAAATAATTAACAAAAAATAGAAAGACCAATTATAAATAATATATAACTTTGATCAGTCTACTCTTTATTTTTGCTTCAGCTTAAAGTGATTCAGAAGAAAAATACAAACATTACTCATTTAAAATAATAGCCAATATCAAGTTTCAAAATTTAAAAAAAAGCTTCAAATTTTCTTAAGCTTAATGGTGAAATACATTAATGGATTATTGTTATGAGTTAAATTGTTTAAAAAACAACATATTTTTGCATTTTTATACAAAATACTTAAATTCATTGATTGCTTTATCCCTTTAAATATTAAAGATTTGTTTTTTTAGAACCCTAATATGGTGATTTAGTAAAAATTGTAGCTTGGATCTGGCAATTAAATGAAGAAAAATAATATAAAGTAGTAAAATAATTGTAAGTTGAACATATTTATTTTTATGTAGATATGTTTTTTTAAATAATGCTACCTAAGCGTTATAGATTTGCTTTGAGATTTTGCATATTCTTAAAAATAAGATTAATTCATCCATTTTTAAAAAAATCAAAAAATATTTATATTTTTGAAATTTTATTTGGAGATATGTACAAAATAATATTAGCTTATCCACTTTAAAACAAATGAAAGCATAATTTTGAGCAAAAAATCTTATTAGCTTGTTATAATCTGCAAAATATTCTTTTAAAATAATTTGACATTGATTGTGCTATCAAAAAATGTAAAGAGGAGGATTATTAATTTCAAGCTAATAGTTATTAATTAGCAAAATATATTTATTTATTTATTTCAATTTACATCAGGATCAGTCTTAATTTTTGAACATTAAAGTTGGAAATTTTTTGTCAAGAAAATTTTTTTACTTTTTAATTTTAAGAATATAAGTAAATTAAAGGAGATGAATCGTTTTTACCCTATGCCTGAAATCAGTGCTCATCAATTTTTTGTTTAGAAATAGCATATGACTGTTTATATAAAAAAAGAAAGTTAGTAAATTAATTAATTTATGTATAAATAATTGATTCACAAAAAAAATATAAAGTTAATAAAAAGCATTCTTCCTTCACTTCCCAGCCTTGTTAAATTGATAAATTAATAAAAAAAACCAAATAAATTAAAATTTGGCTATCAGGCTTAAATATAAATAAAAAATAATTAAAACATTGCTTTTTAAGTATCTAAAGAAACTTTTTAAAAAACAAACAAATCTAATTATGAAGATTAAAATCCCTATCGAGTAATAGAATATCATCTTAGATGATACTTACCAAAATCTGAGCCATATAAGACTTACAAGATTGCAAAGTAACAGCTGCTCTTCTCAACCTCTAAGTATGGATGAATAGTTAAATGAAGGGAAAAAGAGGTGCTCTTTCAAATATGTAAATCCTAGCTAAGCTCACCAAAATACGATTATATGTGAGTTTAGTAATTAAATATCCTCCCACTTGAAAGTAAAACCACAAAGCAAAATTTGCCATTATAAACTTCTTTTCCCGTAACTTTCTCGTAAAAGTATTTAAGAGCAATAATATAAGTAGTAAAATGATTACAATGAATACTTGAATAGGATATCAAATATCTAGTATAATATTTCGACAATTAACTTAAAAATTGAGCAAAATAATCCATTTCCTTCGATTTCTATGATTTAGAGCTAATCTGATGCAAAGTCCTTCTCTACTGAAAAACTTTAAAATTAAGAGAGAACTCCTTGTGAAAAAAAGAAAAAAATCAGCAAAACCAAAGAGAAAAGAAAAATTCTTTTAAACGATTAGAATGTAAAAGTTTTAGTTGAAGAATACAAATAAATTAAAGATTAGAATTGTCTTAAAAATATAAAAGAAGCCTTCCTTAGACACATAAATTCTAATCTCTCAGAAGACATCAAAAATATGTACGTAAATAAAATGGGAGGAGGTATCTAATTTGGCTAAATAAAAAAGAAAATCAACTTCAGTTTAAAAGAAAATTCTACAAACAATAAGTGCATTAAATTTATGTGCAAGAGTAATTAAGTAAAACCTGCCTTTCTTTACTTTCTAGAACACATTGAAGAGTTTTGGCTAAATGAATCTAAAGTGTAGAATAAAGAAACTTGCAAAATGATTGTATAATTCCTCATAAAAATTATTAACAATGTCTAATGTGTTGATTTTATAGAGCATTACCAAACAAAATGAGGACTATTTGATTATAATAATTATATACTTATCATTAAATCAGAATTATAACTTTTAATTTATTTATTTATTTCCCTTCTATATTCAATTCGTCACTCATTGACTCAATCACTAACTTACTAGCTAACTAACTAAATAACTAACAAACAAACAAAAAAATAAATAAGCAACATAATAACAAACAAATACCAACCTATCATAATCAAACGAGTTAATAAACAAGCAAATTTTTCTTCTAAATTTTTGCAACATTGTCACTCAACTAAAAAGTTTTAATTGTTTTATAAATAAACTGTATAATATATTGTATCTGTAGTATTTCTATTAAAAAAATACAAGGTTTGCATACTAATATTGCTCATTTTTATTTTTCGTCTCATTTTTTTTAATTTAATTTGAAACCAAAATAAATAAAAAACATAAATTTGAAAAAAAGGACAATTTTCAATAAATATAACAAGCTTTTCTTTTAATTGAATATCTAATAAGAGAATCGCAGCATATAAAGAGCTAGATAAAAGGATTTTATATGTAATATTTGATTTTAACTTTTTTTAAAAGAATTTTAACTTAATTTTGCTTGTTTAAAATATATTTAGGTTAATAAAAAAAACAATTTACTGGATTTATTTTGAAATTTACTAACTTTTACAGATTAAAAAAGTGCTTTGTTAATTAGTTGGGCAAAAAACTTAATTTACTTACAAAATTCAAATATTTTCTCTTAAAGAATCATCAATGTTGACTTTAAAAGTTCATTTTAATTCATTTTTTTTTGAAGTGACCTATTATTATAAATTTTATAATCATGCTAAAGAAAATGCCATTTTTTATATAATTAATTTAGAAAGTGAAAATAAATATATGAGTAATTAAGGGGTATCAATCAATTTGCATAAAATATTTAATAGATGTCTAAAAGCTCGCACATTCAATAAGAAATGCATATCACAATCTCTTATGAATCGCATTTAGGAAACTATTCTTAACTCTTTTATTAGTAAAATTACTGCTTTTTCCATGTATTTACAAATATCACATTTTCATTAAAAATTATTACATTTTTCATATAGAAAGAAATATTAAATTTTTAATAAAGTAAGCAATTTTTAATTGATAAAATTGAGCTTCTTGAAATTAACAAACTTTCTATTTAGCTAAATTGGTTAAAATTTTATAATTTTCACTTGTAACAATATCATTAACATTTAATCTATTAGATCTAATAAACACAATAGTTCACTAAATTTTTCCGCATACTCAAAAAAAAATATTACAATCTTCACAAGACTACAAAAGTAAACTAAAAAAAAAGTGTTTTTATATTTATCAAGCCATTCTTACTTACACACAAGATAAATTTAGAAACACAATTAATACAAAGAATAAAAATAAATAACTAAATAGAATGAAGGATTCTCACTTCAAAATAATAGCAAAATATTCTAAGTGTAACTTTTTCTAGCTTACAATTTTGAAATAAAATAAAGAAATAAAGTGTTTTATATAAAAAAATACCAATATTAGTCAAGCCTATCTTTCTGTACTTTACAACATTTTGCCAAAAAAACTAAATAAATACTGTTTATTTTGAATGTTTTTTTAGCGCTGAAAAGTTTGCAAGCATCTATTTTTTAAATTACTCAAAAAAAAACTGATAAACTATTCTTCAATTTTTATCTATTTGACTACTTAAAATTGTTATTTTACTTGACATGTAAATTTAATAAGGAATATTCTTTAGGATAAATAAATACTAGTTCTTTTCTTTTAAAATAAAATAGTATTTTTCTAAATGAAATATTTCTAATTAAACTGTAAATGCATTCATTCATTCCTTTCCACAACCAAGCTGGCTGCTAAAAGTTATTTAGACAAATTTATAAACTTATACATCTGTATACTTAGGATGAAGGAATACGATTAAATAAACATAACACACATGAAGAAAATTTGGAAAAATTAATTTGCTATTTGTATTTTATAAAATATTATTTTAAAATAATCTAAATATTATATTAAGTAAAAAAGGAAATATTTGATTATGCAAACTTATTGATTCTTGAATTACTTTTTAATATTAATAGTCTATTTTGTTATGTATTTCTTCTTTGGTTTCGCTTATAATTCAAACATCTTGGAGTACTTTTAACAAAAAATTTTTTTCTATCCTTCGTAATCCTATTACGTATTTTTTATTATAATAAATTTTATACTGATGTTAAATTTTATACTTATTTTTCATGCACTATATTGAAAAATATTCACCTATTACCTCCCATGAATTCAAGCATCTAATTTTTTTCTGTTCAAAAAGACACTATTATTAAATGCGATTCTTTAAAATAGTTAAAAATTCTTTAAATATCTAAAATAATTTGTGGTTTCATTTAGTTATTTAAGACTTTAAGTTGTTAGTAAGCTATATAGATAAAAGTACAAAGTGAAAAGCCTCATAATTTCAAAATTATGAAAATCTATTAACATTTAGACTTATATTTCACTATAATTAGAATGCTTATTAATTAATTAATTTTTGTTAGGTAATTCTATTTTAATTATAATGTTCAATTGAATTTAATGCGTAAGTAAAAACCTCTTTAAATTAGAATAATTGCAAACTATGTAAGTCTATATTAAGAATAAAGTAATAAGTAAGGTAAATGTGGGAAAGACAATTATTAGACAAATTATTAATTGACACTTAAAGAGTATTTTAAATTACAAAAATTACAAATTATTAGAAATAGAACTAAATGTAATTTATAAATTTTATTTTATCAAATATCTTAAAGTAAATAAAAAACCTTAATATTTTATTTGAACATTTATTAAATATTCAATTTACATATGATATTAAACATTTAATTTCTTCAAAAAATGATAAACAAGAAAATTTTAAAAATAAATTAGTTGATTTTTATTCTAATTTTTAATAAATTATATAATAATCTTTTTAATTTGAGGAAAATAGCTCTCTTACCTTACCAAAGCCGTAATAACAAATCGTATTTATTTATTATTTATTTTTCTATTCTACAAAAGATTAAAGTATTTGTTACTTTAATTAAAAATTAGTTAAATTTTAAATTAATTCTAAAAATTCATAAGTGAATCAAAAATGAATAATAAGATAATAATAATATACTAATTCTGTTAAAAACATCACTTTTTTATTAAATTACTTTATTAAAAAAATATATATTTGATTTTTACCAGAAAATCACAATAAATAGTATTTTTAATCAAATAACTTAGCTTATAATAAAAATATTATAAAATACAAATAAAATATATATTTTTTGAATTTATTTAAATTTTACTTAATAAATGAATTATCTAGATAGAAAAATATCTATTTTAAATAATATTAAGATTATAAGATTCTATCCAAAATTAGATTTATTTTTATGATGATTTTATTTTTAATTTAAAAAAAAATATCATAAAATTAACTAAAAATTCTTTGAAATGCTTAAAAGCTTTTAGTAAAAACAGAAGAATGTCAAATAATTAAAATCTAAGCATTTTATTTGGAATCATAAAATAAATCTCAGTTTATAGGTTAGTAAAAAGAATAAAATGATAAAATAATTTAAAATTGAAGCAAAATTAAATATATTCTCTATCTTTTTGATAAATTAGATACATTTATTTTAAGTTTTGTTTAAAATTGTATAGCATGCATTTCTTTTTCAAAGAAATTTTGATTTATTAGAATATTACTTTTTAAACTTTTATTAAAATATATTAAAGATGTTATCATTACTTCACTTTCTTTTTGTTATACAATCCTTAATGATAGATGCTTTAATATTAAAAATTTTTAAATACATTTTATAAATTAAAAAAATTAATTTAGTTTTTTGAATCAATCTAAAAAGATATTTGAAACCTCAATAATTATTTATTTAATTTGAATTTATTAAATTTTTAATTAAAAACTAAATCTTGAAATAAATAATACACTTAACTTTTTTCTTGAATATTAAGTTTTAATAACTACTTATTTCAAAAATGTTTCCCCACTATCTAACAAAAACCAGTAAACAGCTAAGTACCTTACTCCTTATAATTATTTTAAATAGCTAAATCGTTAATTAAACTAAATTAAGGTTTTCAGAATATTGAATAACATTGTTAGAAATTTAGAAAAATATTAACAATAAAATCTACTATGTATTAAAATTAAGAAGATAAAATGAGTTAAAAATCAACTAAAAATTTTTATATCTAATGTAGCATATTAATGATCTATATCATTTCATTTTATGCTAAAAAATTAACCTCATCTTAAATCAGAAAAGAAATGAATTAAAAAAATAAGTAAAAAGTGAGAAGATAAATATCTATTGCCCTTATTTGATAACATTCTTTTTAAATATTAAATGGTCTTTAAAGAACTTTAGGAGCAGAAGAAATATTTAAATTATGATTTTGTTCTAATTATATGATGAAAATAAATAAAAAATGTTTGAAAAATAAGTTTAAAATAGAAATATGTTTATAATTTAATCATTTGATCAACTTATAAAATTATTTTTGTTAAAGTAATAAACTAATAATTTAAAAATTAAGTGTTAGTGTGATTTTATTTATAGTTAAATTGATAAAAATAATGCTTTGAGAGAAAGAATATTTTAAACAGTAATACACATTCTGATATTATAAATATTTAGTTTATATTTTAATCAAATTATATTTTTAATTTTAACCTTTTTTTTTTGATAATTATTTTATTTACTTCTCTGAAAAATTAATGAGTGGAAATATCTTAAACTTTAAAAAATCAAACATAGAGAAAATGGTAAAGTTTTTCTACTAAAAATATATATTGTGTATATTTAAGCATTTTGTTTATTTTTTGTAGGTTAAAATATATTTTTAAAACCAAAACACAATTCACAAAAATATTTATTTAAAGTTTTTAGACTAGTATTTCCTTCTCTAAATTTACCAAAATGCTTAATAATAATAAGTAACACACTTTTTTAATTTAAGTCCTTAAGTAATGCCATATTATAGTTTGAAATTTAGTGCTTGTATATAATATTTGAACAAAATTTTACTTGATAAATATCAGAAAACATTTAAGCTATTAAAATTTAAAATTAAATACTGTTTATCATTTACTATTATTAAGCTTAAATAGAGTAATATAAATCATCGTTCAAATTAGATCTTCTCCAAATTCTTTTAATTTTGTTGATACTACCAATTTTACTAGTTTTTATTTAAAGGTTTTTGAGTTATTTCACTAATTTATTTTAATCATTTATTTATTTATTTAAAATATAAATGCTTTTTCATGAATAAAATAATATTAATTTAAGCTTTTTAATGAAAGAAGATCAACCTCTTTTTTACTATTTAAAAAGCAATATAAAGAGAATTAAATGAACAAAATGATAAAATATTTAGAGATTAAATAGATTGATAATTTTCATGTTAATAATATATTCTTGGAATAACGATTCAGTTTTTTATGATAAAATGATTGCAAAATTGAGATACTAATACGATTAATTGTAAACATGCTAACTAACTAAAATATTAATATTTGTATTATAAGCTATGAACGAATTAATAGGCTTGGCAACTAGCAATCTCTCTCTTTTGCAAGTAAATTATTAGCTACAAAAATTATTGTAGTTGTTAAGCTTTTTATTAATTTATTATGTATGGAAACTAATTTAAATCCAGATCATGTGTAATAGTTGAAGCCCATGTAGAACCATCCCAAAACGAATAAGCCTGCACCCCAAATTTCATAGAAACCTCTATGAGTTTGGTTGTGATATCTGACGATCTTTCTGTGGGTATTATTACAGAAAGGAGCATTGGCAGAGAATTTACAGTTGCAGATTTTATAGTAGCCACTCTATGAAACATTGAAAACAACAGGACGACATCTAGTTACGACAGCGTTGCACAATCCATCACACCAAGGACCAGATTGAGAAATACCACAACTGCACCAAGAGTAAACTTTTCCTTATTGTAAATAACAGTTATAAGGGAAGAAACCAGCAACCATTGGGATACTAGCAGGTCTGTATTTACCTTCCTGTTGTATTTAAAAATGCAAAATTAATACAAACTATAATTGTTAGGTTTGCGAAAGATTATATTTTAAATTGCAATTAATTTTATCATTTTTCACTATGTTATCATTTCAAAAACTTTTATTGAGTTTCAAATATTCTCAAATTTTACAAGCATGATATTTTGACAAAATTAAATTGATAAATGAGTAAATTCAAAAATGAATAAAGCTCAACTGCTAAACTTGTAAATTTCATGCTTCATAAGATATCAAGATAATTTAAACTATCATGTCTGACTTCTTTTTATGATTCACATTTAGATTTACTATACTATCTTTGAATTATCTTTTCTCATTTTTCTCTTTATTGCTTTTTTCCTTTCAAATCAAGGATATATCTTGATATCTCTTCGCTTTTGTGCCTATAATATATTGATTTTATTAAGATTTTTTAATACCTAGTAAGGAATGGATTCAGGGATAGGGATAAGTTTTTGAGCAGGGAAATCAGTGATGTCATCAGGCTTCTTATCCTTGCGAGGAGCAGGAGGCTTAAGAATGACAGGAGGAGGAGTGAAGGGATCTCTTAAATGGGCTTCACCTTCACAAAGAACAGAAGAAACTCTCTTATACTTAGCAGCTCTCTTTAAAATAGCTGACATTTCTTTCAACCTTTATAAATTGTATTTTAATTAATCTTTTAATATTCTTTCTTTTTATTTATATTTTTAATTTATATTTTTCTTTCTTTTGTTTCCCTTTTATTGTTTTTTTGATATTTCATCTAAAAAAGTCATTCTTTCTTTAAATATTAAATAAATTAATTCATAAACGAGATGAGGCATTCCATTCCAATCTTGATTGCTTTATCCATTTTTCTTTCTTTATTTATATATATATCATTATTTACTATATATCAATATTTTTAAGAATCTATGTATATCTTTCCATTTTTATTTTGATTTTATTCCTGTTTCCGCATGCTTCCTTCTTTTTGTATTAAATATATAAATTACCATCACTAAAATGTTAATGAGTGATTTGGGATTTGTCAAATAAAATAAATTCAATCAAAGAAATTTATTTTCTTTATTAGTTTTAATTTTTCTAAATAAGCAAAATTAATTTAAATATTTAAAAACAATTTAATTTAATTTTACTTAATTTTTCTTTTTAATTTACTTTTGATAAAAAATGAATTACTATTATGTCATTTCTTTTTTATTTTTTGTTCAATTTCAAGTTAAAAATGTATTTTTAATTTCTTAAAATAAATTTTTATTTTATAATTTTAAAACTTTTTTTGTTTATTTACTTTTTTATTTATTTATTTAAATATTTAGCAGTTTTTTTAAGCAATCATTTTATTTATTTGAAAAATATAAATTTAAAAATTAAATTTTTTGTTTGCTCAAAATCATGTAAACTAAATGCATAAATTAAATAAACAATTAAAATATTCTTGGGCAAAACAAAATTTTTCTTTACTTTAAATTTTTATAAAATTAGAACTGTAATTAGTGATTTCTAGTTTAAATTTTATTACTATATCTTTTTTTAGCAATTTTCTTTAAAAATTTCAAGAATAAGAAGAACACTTTTATAAAACAAAACTTAATTTTTAAAGTGGCTTTTGGTTTATGATTCAAGTAATTTTTAAAATTACAAAGATTAATATTATCATATGATTTTTGTAAAATTTTACAAGTTGAATTTATCAAACAGTAATTTTTAAAGTTAAATTACTAAATTGTTTTAATAAATAGTCAAAATAAATGTAAGAAAAATTTAACTTTACTTGTTTAAGATCTTTGTAGATATATTAATAATTACTATTATAAGATTTTAAAAAATTATGGTGAATTCTAAAGAATACATATCTAATAAAAATTTCATTAAGAAGAAATGTATAAATAGTATGAAAAAATATACTACGTCTATCTTTATATTTAAGATAAAATATATTAATATATAAACCTTTTCTATTTCTTTACTACTATCTGGAAAGATTCTTTTTGTTTTCTGGCAGATTTCAATGATTTACAAGATTAGATCACACATCATGTAATGTTTCTAAGGCATAAATTATGACGATTAATTAAATTATGCCCTTAAGAATAGGTAATCGTTGATATCTATTTTAAGATTCAAAATATCTACAAAATATAATAAATTTTTTAATTCATTAAATTTCTTAAATAAATTGTAAACAAAGCAAAACGGTATTTACAAACATAAAAACAAACAAACAAACAAATAATTAAAATGAGAAACCTTCTTCTTGGTACTTTAGCATTTGGTACTGCTGGTTACTACTACTACAACAAAGAATAGTTCACTTAATTAGCTAAACCTAAACTCGATTATTAAGCTGTCAAGAGTGATATTGCTGATATCCTTGAATAGTAAGGCTGGGATGGTTATAATCATATTGGCCCAGTCCTAGTAAGACTAGGATGGCATGCTTCAGGAACCTACAACAAAGCTGATAAGACTGGAGGTTCTGATGGTGCAACCATGAGATTTAGTAAGGAATAAAACGATCCTGCTAATGCTGGTCTCCATCATGCCTAAAAGTTCCTTGAACCCATCAAGGCTAAGCACCCTGTAAATTTTTTAACATCAAATAAATGAAAAATATTTAATAAAAAACGGAGAAATTTATCATATAATAAAGTCTTACTTACTTCAATTATGCCAATCAATTAGTAAATAAGACAAAGCTCTTGAATATTAGAATAAAAATTTCATTTATTTAGTATCTTACAAATTGGAATATGAATGTTTTATTTTTATTAGGGTATTTCATACGCTGATCTCTGGGTTTTGGCTAGTTATGTAGCAATTGAAGAAATGGGAGGTCCTAAAATTGATTTTACTCCTGGTAGAAAAGATGCTCCTTCAGAAGCCTCTTGCCCTCCTAATGGCAGACTTCCTGATGCAAGCAAGGGAAGCTCTCATATTAGAGATGTTTTCTACAGAATGGGACTCAATGATAGAGAAATTGTTGCTTTGATCGGTGGTGGACATGGTATTGGTAAGTGTCACTCAGATAGAAGTGGATACGAAGGTCCCTGGACTAATGCTCCTACTACTTTCACAAATCTTTACTTTAAGGAACTCTTCGATAAGACATGGACCTAGAAGAAGTGGAATGGACCTCTTTAATATGAAGATAATACCAAAAAATTAATGATGCTTCCTGCTGATCTTGAAATAAGAAACGACCCTGAATTTAAAAGAATCGCTCTTGAGTATAAAGAAAATAAGGAAGCCTTCTTCAAGGACTTTGCTTCTGCTTTCAAAAAGCTCACAGAACTTGGTTTCAAGCAATTTTGATCAATACTAATTACTTTTTATAATCAATTTTAAGTAATTATATATATGTTTTTATATTTACTAAATATCAATCAGATTTTTCTAATTGCTTGCTAAATAAATATCTCCTTTTTAAAATTTTAAAAATAAAGCAATCAGCTTACAGATTTTATTTAAGTAAAATATAATTATAGAACAGCTTTTAAAATATTTCAGATTATTAACAAGCAATCATTTCAAATGCTAAATTTGTAATATTTTTTGAGAGAATTTGTTCTTGATGTTTTTCTAAAATAAACCTAAATAAATTAGAATAAAAACAACAACCCATAAAACCTATAAAGATTTCCTGATCTATTAAATTTTATTTACTAATCTAAAATACTTCTAATAATTAATATATCTAACATTAAAAGCCAAAAAATTGCTCTTTATTAAATTAATTTATTATAATTTCAAAATTAGCAAAGATATAATAAGAAACTCCATAATTTAATAAGAAAGAAGGGATATTTTTTGATATGATATTCTATTATAATTACTTTGTAATCATAATATTTATGACATTCCCAAGCTTATGGTCTGATTTATAAAAAACATAAATTTATTCATGTAATAAAAAAACAAGTTCTTCGATTTATGAGAATAGATTTAGTTTTGAATTTAATAATTGTAATGTTTATTTTACAAAAATTGAAAATCAAATTAATTCAAGAATTTAAAATAAAACTTAAAGTAAATTTTTGCAACAATAATAGCTAATTTAAATTTTAAATTAATTAAGTCTTAAATTAACAACAAATTTATGTCATCAAATAACGACTTTAGTTTAAATTTTACATCAAATTTATTTTTTATAGATTTATTTTGAATTTTCATCACACATAGAATGTAATTTAATTAGATATATATTGTTATTTAGAAGACTGCTAGAATATAAGTCAGACTTAAATCTAAAAATTTAAATAAAAATGTAAGCTAATCTTTTTATAAATTTTTATAAATTTTGAAACCTTTTTGTATAGATATTTTATATTGTAAATAAAATTGGGACTGTTAAAGACTTATTGATTATTTAAGTAAATATGTTTTGTATAGTATCATCTATCTATTTATCTATTTATTTAAATATATATCATGTTTATAATTAATTATATTTATTTGACACAATTGTCTAAAAGATAAATGCTCATTTGGATTGATATTTTTTGTTATAAAAGAATTTTAGAATTAAGATATAAATTTTATAATTTGAATTCACGAATTAAGATAAGATTATTTATTATATAGAGGAATTATTATCAGAGTCCAGAGCAAGTGTGATAACGAGGATAGAATACTTGGGTATAGAAGAAATAACTGAGAGATTAGTATTCCTTTTCGTTAGCCAAAAAGCAATTTGAAAATAAGTTATCTTAATTAATGTACTCAGTTCCCTTAGCATGATTCATAAAACCCCAGAATTATGAACAGTTAATAGGATTGGTTTCAATTTCAAATTGTCTTTCAGATTATTTACAGAATTTGTAATCATCATCTTAGTCTGAGATATCATCGCAAGTATGAGTGCTAGTACTATAACACTCCATCCAATCGGAAACTGTAATCTAGCCAGCAGAGAGGTCCTTTCTAAAAAGAAGAGTGGTAGCTCCAATCAAAGCCAAAGAAATTACTGCTACTGCTAAAATGGTGTTTCTCATTTAATTAATGCTTCTTGTTTTTTTTTAATTTACAATTAAATCTTTTTTCTTAAATTATTAACAAATCCAAGAGTATATTTCTCGTTTGATAATCTAAATTTGTGTATTTTGATTTACATTCATAGATCAAATCTTTTAAAATTGATTTGTGGTAAAATATTAAATGGTGCAATAGGCAAATTCTAAATCATAGATCAAATCTTACAAATTTTAAATTAAATTATTTGATTGAATAGAGTTTTTCTGATCAAACTTTATTAATTTCAAAAATCGGTTGGTGTCTCCTATTAATTATTACAAGCAATTTTTATTTGAGAATTTTAAATAAAATCTATTTTTCATATCTCTTTAAAGCTAAAAAATAATAAATAAACTTCTTTTTTTTGAAAATTTAAAAATATTTTTTTCATTTTAATAAATAAGATTTAATTTTTTTATCAAGTTTAACTTTAATTTCCTTTTATTGATTTATTTTTTTGTAATTAATAATTTAAAAGTTAGCACTAACTACCAAAATATAAAATAAAAAATAATTAATAATAGTTACTTTTATATGCTACTAATTTTAAATTAAAAATACTAAAAGCATTTTGAATCAAATTATTCATTTTTAACATAAATTAAATAATTAATCAAACTTTAATAATTAGAAAATTTTAAGTAAAAATTTACTGTAAATTTATAACCTTATGTAAAAAAATATGCTAAAAAACAATAAATGTATTAGAAATACATCCCATGTTTTCACATGTTTCGATTCTATTAAAATAAAATTCTTCAAATTTTCAAAACAATCTATTAAATATTTTAATTAATTAAATTGTATTTTTAATAAAATAAATTTTAGTAGTTAAAAATCATAAAATTATATTTGTTTTATAAAATTAGTAATACTTTAAATCTTTGTGAAAAAATATATTAATGAAATTGCCTTTAAAATATTTTTTCATTTCTGAAACTTAAATCTGATATTTATTTCTGAATTTTATTATTTATTTTTAAATAAATAAATTAATTACTTATTAGAAATTGATTATATCAATTTTATTTTTAAACTTATTTGACTAAACATTTTATTAGTTTATAATTTATAATATTTTCATATAAATATTTTGTTCAACTGAAAAAAATTTTTAATTTATTTTTTAAAAATCAAAAACGGTAAATTTTGTTTTATAGCTGAAATTTATTTTTTAAAATTGATTTATAAAATTTTCCATTTAAAACCTATTTTAGATTTTGAACATTATTTTTGTAAATAGGTTCTAAACATTACTTGTTGCCACTTGGATGAAAAATAACATTTTTAAGTTTATTAAATCGCTTTTAGAACCTTGTTAAACATCAAAAATTTAGATAGAAAAATCTTCAATTTTTTTTCTTCAATAATTGATTAAAATCTTTATTTGAGTAAGAAGGCTAATAATTATAGCAACTTTAAAGCTGGTTTGCTTTTTTTAAATGTGCATAATATAATTTATGATAGTTTTACTTTTTTAAAAAACCTAATAAAATATCTTAGTATAACATTGTTCTATGAATTTCTGTTGCACAATTACTTTTAAAATTGAGTAATATAGAAAAAATGCTCATACTAGTCGAATTTATCCTAAAAAAGTTAGCTTTTTCAAATAGAACTTGAATTCATAACAATCCATGCTATTGCTAATAGAATTTAAGAGATAACTAAACATTTTTGGTAAAAAATTGGCTTTGTAGTATTTATCATATAATATATTAGGTATTTTTTGCTGATTATAAAATATTCTATTTATATCTACAATAAAAATCATTACTAAATAGTTAGATAAGAAAAATAAAATTTAATTACAATTACTCTTAATCTCAGATTTTTATCAAAGAATTTCAAAAATATTTCCATTAAATTTTTTCAAGCACATGAATTTTTAAGAATTAAAATGCTGGCTTAATTCATTTATTATTTATATTCCTAAAAGGAATAAGAACAGACAAAACCAACAGCAACAACAATATTAGTAATTTGAACTAAAAAGTGGTAGAAATAGAAGTAAAAGGTTTTTTTCTTATTTAGAATAGAGTTTTATTGATGAGAATGAAAAATGCAAGGAATAAAAAGCTGATTGTATTCTAACTGTTAAAAAACTATTAATTATATTTTGTAATTATTTTGGTATCAATTTTATAGTAAGTATGCTTTTATTATCATAAACATTGTCAAGAACATGATAAATAGTATATTTTTACAGATTAATTTAATCAAAAAATTTCGAGTATTTAAAATTGGAGATTGAGATCTTCTATCTATTTATATTTAAATGATTAGTTTCTTTAGATAGCAAGCTAGATTAATCAAAATTTAGTTTACAGAAGAAAATAAAATTGTTTTGAGTTACCCAAATTTGTATATATTTTGAAGATTTACTTAATTATATAACAATTAATCAAATAAATTTACTAGTTAGTATTTTTTCAATAAAAGATATTCTTTTCACAAAATATTAATATTCAACTATAAGTTTTTTTATTCTTTTGATGTATTATTTTTATTAGCATAATTTTTTAACATCATAGAATAGTCAAATCAGTTAAAAATATCTCCTAGATTTAATTAACAAAGATAAGTGAAATTGAGGACGAAAATTATCTGAAATAAAGAATTTTAAAATTAATTTCAATTGTTTAAAAAACTTTTATTACATAGATGATTAAATAAAAATAGTTGCTGCAAAAAATTTTATGTGATTCATGCTAACTTCTATTTATTATAGTTAAGGTAAGCTGTATTTTGCTATTTTCAAACTATTTAGATTTGTTTTTTTGTTATTATTTGCAAAAAATTTCTTATGATATTTCCTAGTAATTTAATGAATGTTACATTAATAATTAATAAATAAATACGTTTAACCTTATTTATTTTATTAAAATAGTGACGTTAACTTTTTCTCACCTTAATTAAGACAAAATTTCAAAAAGAAAACATACATTTTTCTTTTAAGAACATACACTGAATGATATTTATAGGTAAATATTTGATTAAGACAAATAGGTTAAATATTAAATTTAATATCTAAGGTATTTGTAAGTGTTCGATCTTACAATTTTAAGCCTTGATTAACTTTGTCTTAAGGAAGAAATTTCCAAACGCCAAACTAGACTAAGCTTAACATTTTAAAGGGGGAAATTTTTGGATTCCTTATTTATGTGTATTTTAATTAATTAAATAATTTTTCACACAATATTTTTCTTAAAAATGTTAGTTATGTTAGAGAAATTTATGTTTTATTTTAGTTTATATATTTAAAATATTAAACTCTTTGATTGAATATTTAAGTTTTGGATGAAGTAGAGAATATTTTAAATATGTATATCATACGGGATAGATTGAGATATAGATATGTGCTAGAAACTCGTTTACAATATTAATTTATATATTTAAAAATAGACACAAATATTAAATCAATTTTTAAATAGTTTATTCAATCATATTACAACCCAATTTTTAATTTAAATTTTTAAAAGGTAGGAAGGTAGGTGGCAGTAGTTAGATTTTCATTGTTCCAATTCTTCTTAATATTTAGGAAACATTTTATGTTAATTTTTTTAAATGTAATTTTAAAGAGAAAAATTAACAATCGTTGCAAAGAAAAGCACTATAGAACATAATTTATTTCTTTAAATTTACATTTTTCAAATACAATTCCTGGTGTTTTTTATGTGCAATTAAATAATTTAATTATTTAAATGACCAAATAAAAGTAAAATGCATTTTAAGTTTAAATGTTAAAGCTAATACCAAATATAAAGTAGTAAATTATTTATATATTTAGGCTTGAAGCTAAATTTAAATTAAAAAAATTTAATATAATCCATATAAGTATTTATGTATTTACGAATGTAGATTCTTTGGCAAATAGGATAAGGGTTAGATAAACGAATGGTGTAAAAAAGAATAATAGACGAAGAATTGATATCATGATTAGAAAAAATAAGGAAATATAACAAAGAAAGTGTGATGTTAGCAAAATTGAATAGATTATTAGGTGGGAAATAAATTGAGGATATATCCAATCACATTTAGCGAAGAGTAAATAATATAAAAAACTTTATAATATTAATTGCTTTATGGCAAATTTTTATTGGAAGGTAGCTTCTAAATTTAAATCTGAGTTGATCGTTTAAAAACACTATTTTTGCTACTCCGCATTTATACATTTTATAATAGTTTAAAATAATATATTCTCATCTCATCTCTGTATTAGTTATACTGATTAATTTATTTGAGAAACGTTTCAGCCTTTTACAAGCCATCTGGTCGATATTTGATATTAATTTCAATAAAATGAAATAAACAATAACATTAACGAAAATAGGCCAGCTTAAATTATAAGTTGTATGTATTTTAAATTAAAAAAAGCTACACAAAACTTTGTAAATTTAAAGCGCATCGAAATAGAAATTTTTTTTGCTTATAGAATTATTTTAAATGTTAAATAGGTTCTTTTAATATGCTTTTTCAATGATTTTTTATAATGTAATATTTTTTAAACAGGAAAATAAAAAATGCATTCAATGCTGATTTATTTGATTATCTGCTTTAAGCGCATAAAAATAAAAAAAAAAAGGCTAATTTAACAATTTGTAGTTTATTATTAAATTATGCATTTTTTTAGATAGCAATTATCGAATCATGTCAATCAAGTTTTTTATTTTAAGGTGAATATTTTTCTTCTATTATTAAAATTAATTGATTATTTAATTAATTAATTTTCCTTCATCCTATCCATGCAACTCTTCTATTTATTTAAATGGAAAATTTTTATAAACATTAAAACAAAAATTAATCAAATAAAATCAGAATTACTAATAAACAAACAAACAATTAATCAAATAAAAAACAAAATAAGGTTTAACTTATTATACTAAATAAAAACCACTAAAATCTAATATAAATACATCAAGAACCCTTAAAATATTGCTATAATTAGTAACCAGCCCACTTAAAATCAATTTAAACTAACATTTTAGGCTGTAGTAATCTTTAAAGCTTAATTAATATACCAAAATATAAATACTCTTTCTAGTACTGCTTTCTGTGTGAGAGAAGAATAATATTTTTTAAATCAAGTGTATTTTATTTGATAAGTCTTAACATATATACTCCTATACAAGGAACAAACAAACAAATTTCTAGACAAATAATTAAATCACAAGCTAAAATAATGGGCTGCGCCGTAGGAAAAGAAAAACCTAATACAAGAGAAACTAAATTTATCTAAAAAGCCTAAGAGCTTTGCGAAAATTTTAATGAGTTGAAAATTGATATCATCAAGACTAGAAATCTTTTATATCAAAAATTCAATATTAAAAACCGTATTAAATCAAGCAGCGGGGATTCAAAAAATTCTATCGATACCTAGACTTTTACAGGTAATTTATAAAATGGAAACAAAGAATTCTCCAAAAACACTACCATTGCTAACATCTAAAACGATGATTAGCCTACTCGTGAATAAATTCAAACTCTTTAGCTTATCCCCAATACATCATAAATGGTAAGTATTGAAGACTTTATTATGATCGATACTGCTACAGAGTGGAAATACTTCAAGGAAACATACACAATTTACACAACAAATCATAAAAATACCTAAAAGATATGCGATATGTGTCGCTTCTTCTTGTAAAAAATGGAAGAATAAGTTAGTCAATTAGAAGAAATGAATAAGCAATCTGACATTTTGTATAAGTGTGTCCGTGCATTTAAAAACGAAATGAAAAATAAACGCTCGAATCTATTCAACGATCTTGGCCTAATTATCGAAAATTCAAAAAAATTGCTAGACTAACTTAAGTCAACCAAATCTAATGTTTCCTAACTTTCACTTATGACTTTAGTTGCTGATACATCAGATTCTTTGGTCAACTGCAATTCAATTCAAGCTCACTGATTGATTCTGAAAATTTGTTGTGCATTTTGAAACTATTAGCTAGCTAGCTAACGTGCTAGTCTGTAAATTACTAAATGAAAAATATTCAAATATATTACCAATCTTTCCCATAATTAAATTACAATTTACAATTAATTGATCAACTAACAAAATACTAATTTCGACTACCAAATATAAATAAAAAAGTTATATACATACATACCTACCTACCACCTACCAACCATATTAACCAATTTCCTTCCCAAATTTCCAACAATCATTTTCCTCTAAAATCTCATCCTTCATTCTTTTCTACTTATCTTTGTCCTTCCTAATATTATTATAATCTATAAAATAAAATCATAAACATAGTCAACTCTAAATTTAATAATTTATTATTTTGTTCATTCATACATATAAAGTGTATATCTACTAATAAGTTATTTTAAATTATTTGCCAAAATTCACATTACTCTCAAAAAAGCTAAAAATTTAATAAGTTATTTTTAGCAACTAAAAATCAATTAAGTTTGTTAATAATTTAAGCTGGCTAGTCTCCAATTAAAAAAGCAAGCAAGCATGTTGAGTGGAATTGTTTATTAAGTCTGATATTTAAGTAAAGAAATTCAAATTTGAGTAAATAATAATAATAATTACTATTAATCAATAACTAAGGTCTGATGATAAAAATATATTTGAATAAATCATATCACCAATGACAAAAACAAAAATTTTAAGAAAATTAATATTGATTCAGAATCGAATAATTTTGAAATTTTTCCACTTACAATCAAAAAGTAAGAATAGAGCACTTTGAAATAGATAATCCGCATACTTAACTAAGCTATTTTTACTAATTAGAATAAAATTAGCCTTCAATAAATAACGAACTGTACATAAATCTCTCATTAATGGCTAATCTATTTCATATCCTCCCTCGATTCGAGAACTAGATCTAAAATATTTTGCAAGATTTGAATTTTTATTTTCAAAAAATTTGAATATTAATGGCTTTAAATAATTCTACTTAAGGGAGCTTATTGTAACTACTCTCTATATTAAAAAAATGAAAAATTCAACTCTTTATTATTTCTACTAACGGAAGGATGGAAAAAATATAGTTCATATATATATTCAAAGAGAATTTAATTGGCCAGCAAGCAACTCATTGCACTGTATCAAATTTATAATTATAATTAGAAATTATTGGTTCATTGAGATAATTAATAAGTTGTGATAGCACAAATTTAGCATTATTTAAATAAAAATAAAAACAAAAAGCAAAGTGAAAACTCAAAATTAATAGTGAATAAAATTAGATTATTCTGTATTCAAACACATTTTGATACCTCCACTCTCATCTAATAAATTATATCCAATACTTTTTAAATTTACTAATTTTCATCTCATTAATTGAAATCTAAAAATGTTAAGTAGATTTTTATACTAACTCTATCGATTATTCCACTTAATACAAGTTATTCATCTTTGTAGTACTTAATAAAAATACAATCATAAAATAGACGATACGTTTAGCCTTCAAAAATTTAATTAAACCAGAGGATGAATAGAAGGATGGATGGATAGATACTTAGTTAGTTAGTTTGTTTGTTTGTTTGTTAGATACTTTATTATACCAAACAATAAATTAAATAAAGCTTTTTGAATAGTATATCAAATAATAAATTTGCACAAATCAATTTCATATACATGAATCATTAATCCATCTATTTATATATATATATCTATCCGAAGAAAGTGAAAATATAAAAGACTGTAAAAATAACAGGAAAATATTGGAGTTATTTTATTTTCATGCTTAAATTTAATTAGGGTTACATTATAATTGTTACATAATTAATAAAATTATTATTAAAATTTTAAAAATTTTATATAAATTATTTGTTAGTTTTCTCATTTTTCTATTTACTTTTTTTCATATCTGCGTTCATATTTTTTTAGATTTATTCAGTTCAAATTCCTTTCAATACTCAATAGATAGATATCTTAAAGATCCAAAAAAAGGATACCAAATATCTTTTGATTGTATTATTTTTATTTTTGATAATTAATTAGTAACCTATACCATGAGATCCACATAAATTCAAGCAGCTTTTAACTCATAATAGAAAATAATAAATAAGTAATCAAATAACTTATTACTTTAAGAGCAGATAGTTGAATGTAATTTTTTTTCAATTTTGCTTTCTCGCTTTTACTTTTGGCGGTATATAGATATTTAAAGATATGATTAAATAAAGAGGTGATAATTAGTTCATCATTCTAAAATTAGAATAATACTTTTAGACTCCTAAATATTGCATAATTTATTTAAAATAAAATTTAGAGCAAAAATGCTAAATAATTCCCTTTCAAATATTGTTTTGAATTAGAATTTCTTGAGTATTTCTTGAAAAAAAGTATTATGAAGTCATATCAAAAATTTTTCTTATTTTAAATGAAATTCTTTCAAATAATTGATACCTATTTTCTTTTTTTTGAAATTATATTTTGGTTATCTTATCATCGACCAAAAAATTACTATCATAAATATAAAATTGTATAGTTTGAACTCAGAGAGTTAAAATTACATACATAAAATAAATTCCAAAAATAGTTTTTTATTCTATGCTTTAGCTTCTTTATCATCCCTCAGACTGAAATAAAAAAATAAAATAATTTAATTCATTTACAAAAAGCTATGTTATGCATTAGAAAAAAACTGTATATCATATTATAAAGCTCGTTTATTTTTATATTTTTACTCATAATTTATATTTTCCAATCAGAAGATGTTTTACAGTCAAAATTTATTTGGTGATCGCAACTTACAATTTAGCGAATATAAAAAGTTTGCTTCGTTTCATTTGAAAAATTAAAAATGCTTATTTTAATTTAAATTACACTTTAAATGACTGCAAACAAAAAGTGTAATACACTAAATATTTTTCTTAAAAGAGGAACTTTCTTTTAATTTCTATACAAGTTTTCAAGAAAGCTCCCAATATATAACTCAAATGCCACAAAATTTGTTTTTTCATGTAATTCTAATCAAGTACTAAATTGAAACATAGATAAATAGAGACATAAGTGCGTAGTTTCTCTTTTTGATAAATTGTAATATGATCTATAAATTATTGAGAGAGTTATTGTTACTCTATACATTAAATTTATTCAGACCATTAGAATACTTTGATAATTTAAAATTTGTAATCCTCAAAATAAGATTTTATTAAAATTGATGATTGGCTGCGAACACACCTATAAAGCTGTGTTTTGAGTGAATATCTTACTATGAAATATCCTCAATTTATATATATTTGATACTATTTATTAAATTAAATTTATCTAATAATTAAGTAAATACCAATCTATCATAAATCTTATAAACTTAATTGCTAGAAACTAATTTTACTTTTTGCTCACTCTGTAAATAAATTATGCGACTTTTATATAGCAGATTACAATAAATTGTAAAGCGCTATAGCAAATATATTGCCAATCCAAAAAAATATTCAAAACAAATAAATATTTGAACTATTTATAATAATTATTGGTAAATCTTTTATTAAAAATATTAAAAAGCTGATCTAAATTAATTACTTTCAGAATAGAGTATTTTATTAGAAATTTTTCTAAATACTATTTATTTTTTCTCTTTTCTAGTTTTAAAAATTAAAATCTTCCGATAAAAACATAATCTCTCACTTTTTGCATGCTAACAATGTTTTGAAATAATTTATTTCTTTTTATTTTTCTCAGCTTAGATCACTAAACTAAGCAAAAGAAAAAACACACTTTAAAAAATATTTTTAAAATAATTACAAGTACAAGATAAATTATATTTCTTTTTGTTGCTGTAAAATTTTATTTTAACTATGAAATAGTGATCATTTATTACAAAATAAAATCTAATTATATAAGTTTATTTTATTTTTTATCAAATTATCTTTGTTTTCTTTAATTTTACAAAATATTTTAAATATTAAGCATAAAATATTATAAAGAGCAAAAGATTAGTTTATAAACAAGAAACACAAATGCCTTAAAAGTTAGTATCCACTTTTGCAAATCTGTCTGTGATAAATTCATTGAAAATTGTGACCATTAAATTTAATTATTTGCTCTTAGAAAATATTATAAATTTATTAATAAAGTAGATTATTTTTTATAATGTTGGAACTAATCTTTATTTTAGAAAAATAATTGCCTTCATTATGGATATCATTCCATTTATTAATTTAAAGTATTCTAAAAATTGTTAAATTATAAATACTTTTATTTATTATAAAACCAGCATCCCAATAATTAAAATTTTTGGAAATTAACCTTAAAATACTTATAAAATTGATTCAATTAAATAAGGATTTTGTATTTTTTATTATCTTTTATTTATACATTTTTTATTAATATTTATTTATTTTTTGCTTACTTAGCTAGTTTAGTTTCTAGGTAATTATTGTAAAATTAAATAAATGTCCTCATTTCATTTTTTAGTTTAATAAGTTTTTGCTTCTTTATATTTTTAAATTTTGCTTTTAAAAGAGAATACGAATATATTTTAAAGTGACTAAGAAATTGCTTGTTCTTTGCTTTATATTAAGTATTTTGATAGTAAAATAAAAAATTGAAATAAAATGCTTCATTTTTATAAAAAAAAAGGCAATTTATCTTTCAATTAATTTATAATTTAAATTATCTAAGAAATAAAAAGGTTGTTTCTTTCCATAAAATTAAATATTTGATTGAAAAATAAAATATTAAAATTTAATATTCATCATTTTTATAAAAAAATGCAATTTATTATTTACTTTTTTTATCTTAAATTATTTTATAATTTAAATTATCTTTTAATATATTTTAAATTGACTAAGAAATAAATGGCTTGTTTCTTTCTATAAAATGAAATATTTGATTGAAAAATAAAAAATTTAAATAAAATACATAATTAATTATTAGAAAAAAACATTTTATTAGTTAATTTGTTTATCTTTAAATTAATTTATAATTTAAACTATTTAAATACAAATTTTATCTCAATTCATATTTTCAAATTATGATTTTAATAGAGATTACAAACAATTTTTAAAGCGACTAAGAAATATCTTATCTCTTTCCATAAAATTAAGTATTTGATTTACAAATTTATGATTTAAAAAAAAAAAATTCAAAATATTTATTAAAATATAAAGAATAAATTTTAAAACTATTACTTTATAATTATCCTATTTAAATTTGTAAAACAAACTATTAGTTAAACACTCAATTATCTGAATAAGAAAAAATTAATCAAATTATTGTTAATAGTTTGTTTAAAAAAAATAAAATATATTATTTAAAATTAAATATCTATCGTTCCTTTCTTTGTTCATTTATTCAATTATAATTTTATGTTTTGTAAATATTAAATAAAAAATATTAATTTTTAAAGATATTGCGCAAATTGGATTAATAATTAATTATTAGAGAAAAAGGATACAAATAGCTTAAGAATAGGTAGGAATGAAGACATAAAAATATTTAAAAGAGCCTTAAAGATTTCTGATATATGATGTGCGTCAATACAATAATCCATTATATGAGCCAGCAAGCGATAGAAAACCCACATTGATTTAAAATGATTATGATACTGAAATTCCTATTTTAATTGACTACGGTAGTGGTATTACAAAAGCTGTAATCATTCATATATTTATATGTTTATTTATTGATTACTTATTATATATTTTTGTTAAAGGGTTGGGGTAATAGTGCTAAGCCTGATCTTTCAGTGTAATCATTGCTTAGCAAATCTAAAGACTCCAAAACTAGCATAACTTAAGCATTGACTTCCAGCAAAATAAAGGATGTTGATTTATTCAAAGGAAATTATAGATCTCCATATGAAAGAAATATTATATAGCAATTTGGTTTACTTGAAAACCTTAATGATTTTATTTTTAATGAGATTGGTGTTGTTGAATCAAAGGTAGATCATCCTTTGATTATAACTGAACCTGTAGCTAACCCAGAGTATTGCAGATAGAATTTGCTTGAATAATATTTCGAGTGTTATGAAGTAAGAATATTTACAAAATATCTTTGTTTTTAAAAAGGTATTAGACGCAAAGTGTGATATATTTTTTAAAAATTAGATTCCTTCTGTGATGATAGGTGTAGATACCTTTTTCGCTACATTTTATGAATTCGGATAGGATAGATATCAATCTGAAACATGCTTAATTATTAGTATAGGTCACACTACATGTCACATTATTCCTATGGTAAATGGCTAAATAATTTTTGAAGAAATAAAGAGAATAAACGTTGGATATTTTAATTGTTTTGAAGTTCTATATAAGCAGCTTATTTTAAAGAATAATCATTAAAAACATCATCTTGACTATCAAACAGTTTAAGCAATACACTTGAATAACTGTTCTGTTGCTGTTAATTATGATGAATAGCTTAAATATTTAAAATATGGTACAGAGGGCTTCTAAAATAAATTTTATAGCAACCCAATTACAAGAGAAAATAATACTCTCACAGATTTAGAGTGCCTCTAAGAGCCTATTTACATCGATTTTCCTATACAATAAAAAATCATAGATGAAAGCGAACTTCTTAGAAAACAAGAAATTAGATAAAAATAAGCAGAGAGACTCAAAGAAGCAATGCAAAAAAAAAGGGAAGAGAAAAAAAGAGCTCATGAGAAAGAATTAGCAGAACTAGAATCATTAGAAAGTAAATTCAAGGAAGACTAGTAATCAGCAAAAGTATATTATTATATAAATATTTAATTGCCAAATTTGAATTTAAATTAATGTCTGTCTAGATATTCATTTATTCTTATCAGTTTTAGAAAAAAATTGCTTTCAAATAACTAATTCGATAAGTTTGAATTTGTTTTTATTTTGGCGGAAATAATACCAAAAGCAAGTAAACAAGCATGCAATAAATAAATATTTTATTTTAGTTTTCTTAGGTAATAAAAAACTAATATTTTTATTTTAAAAAGATGGTTATAGAGTAGTATTTTGGAAAAGGTAAGGGCATTGAAGAAGTTCGTAAAAGAATATAAAAAGTAAAAGTGAAACTAGGGTTCCTTCCAAAAGATACTTTGGAAGAAGATAAATACACTTTAATAAACATTGCAGACTCCTAACTCACAGCATAATAGCAAAAACAAAAAAAATTACAAATCATATAGAAGCAAGCTGCTGAAACAAGAGCTGAAAAAAAGGCTCTTGAAAAGCAGAAAAAAGAGGAAATAATAAAAATGAAAACTTCTAACCCAGAAGTTTATCTTAATATGCTTTATGAAAAAAGATTAAAAATAATCAAAAAAGTTGATGAGAAAAAGAAACATTAATAAGAGCTTTCCACAAGAAATTCTAGAGTAAACTAAAAAAGAATGCAAACTATCGCTTAGCTAGGTGCATCTGAGAAAGTACTTCAATTTTATTTATTCCGCTTAAACTCAAATTAATTCATTTTATAAATTCTAAGATTGGAAAAGACGACAATTTCGGTATGAATGATGAAGATTGGAATATCTATATTGGAATTCAAAGAGACTATGAGTCTGATGAAGAGAATCAAGAAATGAAGCTAAATGAAATAGAAATAGAATTGAGAGAAATGGATCCTAGTAATTACAAAATTATTTTAAATCAGCTCTTTATTTTTTTATTTTTTCTTTGATTTGAGAAATATCCTAATCTGATTAATCTGATTGATAATTTACAAAATAGAATTTAATCAATTTTTTGTGGATTTTACAAAAAAAATATATTCTAAAATAATTTGTTTTAAATTTTGTAATTTATTTTTTATTGGAATTATTTTTTGCTAGATTTCGATGACAAAATTAAAATTGGTGAAGTAAATCCGTACGGCCTTAGCATGTAAGAGCCATTTATTGAACTTTCAGTAGATCGTTTCAGAGGTAATGAAGCCATATTCTAACCAGGAATAGTTGGTGTAGACTAATCTGGTCTAACAGATGTTATCACATTTGTGCTTAACAAATTCCCAGCAGAGACATAAGCAAAGCTTCTTTAAAATATTAGAATCACAGTATTTAATTTTAAAGAAAGTAATGTATATTTAATATTACAATAAATTTATAGGGAGGAGGTAGTGTTATGTAAGGATTAGCTAAAAGAATTGAAAGAGATTTAATTTCTAACTTTAAGGTAGGAAGTGTTGTATAAGTTAATCTTATGTAAGAACCTATATTTGGAGCATGGTTAGGAATGCAAAAAGTTTATAAATAATATGGAAATAAATTAAATGATTACTTTATTTCTAAGCAGGAATATTTTGAAAAAGGATCATCTGAAGGTATTTTTAAAAGCAATCCTTTTTCAAATGTTGTTATCCCTTATTGAATACAATTTTTATATGAAAATATATGTGTAAAAACTACTTTGCTTAATAAAATATAAAATAATTAATAATTTTAATTTTTAGTTCTAATTTTAGAATTTGTTAAATTTGATTTAATTATTTATTTTTACGAGGATAAAATTTTAGTTTTTAAGCTATTTTTAGTGTAATAAAATAAGTTTGTATGTAGATTAAAAAGGAAGAACAAAACTAATTAAACATAGTACGTTAACTAAAAATATTAATAAATTTAAGATAAAAGTATTAGTAAATTAATTCAAATCTTATTACATTAATTGGTTTAATAAATGAAGGCTGCTTTTTGTTTGATAGTTTAATAATTATTTTAAAGATTTACACTAAAATATTCTTTAGCAGTAAGATTATTAAAATACATTAACCAGATGTTACATAGTATCTTAATTAAAAATATTATTAAATTTAAGATAAAAGTATGAGTAAATTTAATGTATTTCAAAGCCAAATATTATATCACATCGTATTTCATAATTTGATTTAACAAAAGAAGACTGTTTTGTGTTTTATAATGATTTTACAGAGTTGCACTAACTTGAGAAAATAATAATATTCACAAATAGATAGATAAATAAATAAACAAAAAAACAAACATTCAATAGTATTCACTAGTTTTAAGTGAATTTTATTAATAATATGAGTAATTTAATTATTAAGAAAGAAGATAATTAATTAATTAAATATATTACCAATTAAATCATAAATATTATTTCTTATTTATTTTTTATATTATTCATGAAAGAAACATCTCACAATTTTGAAGATAGTTCTTAAAATTTACCTGAAAAAGACGTGGCCAAAAAAAATACTTAATAAAACGATAGAAATAACTCTTACTAAAAAGCTATCGCTCCTCCATAAGATAAATAGTAAGCTTGCATCAAAACTTTTTCATTTAATATTATTAATGTATCAATTAACACCAATAAATAAAGTACCTAAATCAGCCTTGTTGATTTAAAATAATTCTGCAAGAAATTGGTATAAATTATTTTTTATTAAAGAAGAAAATCTAATGAATATGTGTTTTTAAGAAAGCAAATAATGAGTTTATTTATTCAAAACAATTTTTTTTCTTTTTTTATTTTAACTTAAGTGGCAAAGCTGCCTGTTTGATTCCAACGACTAATTAATAAATACATAAAAATAATTATTTGTTTATAAGGTTAAATCTAAAGGAAATTCAGCAAGCCAAGGAGCTTTAAAAAAACGACATAGGAAGTGGAGAACCTTCAACTCGAATTCAAACTTAGTCATAGCATCCGATGAGCAGTGGGAGTAATAAAAATAATCTAAATGGATCAATTTAGCAAGACTTAAATAGTACTAATATTTAAAGTTCTAACTAATAAAGCCCTCAAATGAACAGCATTAACTATAAACCAGGGAAAAATTAAACTCCTCAATCAAGCAATAATAAAGAAAATATAATATCTGGATAAAATTCAATAGATATGCAAATAAATAACGTAGACGATTAATATATATCTTAAAGGTAGCAACCACAACAAATGGGCTATTCTTCAAGAATAAGAAATTTAAAAAGTGATAGTTTTATAGATGAATCAAATTTGAATCGTTCTCATCATAATATGATTGTGGCCATCGATAATTAAGGAACCACAGGATATGGAACATAAAGCTAAATATTTGAAGGAAATTTTAATGTCTAGCAATAAGCTGTTTTTTAGCGTATATAGTACCTCAAAGAGTAGATATAAGCCCTTCAAGACCATGATAGTCTTCTTGAATTTTTCAAAGCATATACAGTCCACAACCCTGATATTATTACAATAGATGAAATTTTAAAATCTGATCATGTTAAATTGAAAAGATATAAACAGTCAGTTTATTTTGGAGATATGATTAACAATTAAAGGTGTGGTAAAGGTAAAAAATAAATAAATAAATTAGTGCATTTTTTATTTCCTTCTGTTTAATATAAAATGATATTATTATTTCATTTAGGTTAATAAGCTTTAAAATTGATGGTTTTAAATTTTAATTGCTATTTAATTAGAAAACAAAATATTTGAAGTTACATTTAGATTTTATTATTATTATTGTTATTAGTGTTAAATTTCAGTACAACCAATCAATTGACCATTCAATTTTTTTAGCTTACACTTTAAAAAGAACCAGCTGACTTTAAATAAATTAAACATCTATTTAATAACATTTTAAGGTATTATGATTTATTTCAATGGAAGAGCTTATGAAGGTGAGTGGTAAAATGATTACAAATTTGGAAGAGGTTTTGAGCTTTATCCAAATGGTAATAGATATGAAGGTTACTTTGTGAATGGAAAAAGTGAAGGCATGGGGACATATGTATGGGCTAATAATGAAATATATGACGGATAATGGCTTGGAGGCATGAAGCATGGATCAGGTATGTGGAGAGGTCCAAAAGGAGATTCCTATATTGGAGAATGGAAATTCGGAAAGTCTGATGGATATGGAGTTCATACTTGGGTCAATGGTAATTCTAAGTTTTGAAGAAAAAGATTCTTATAATTTCTTTCATAAAAAAATAATAGGTGACAGGTATGAAGGATAATTCAAAGTTTGTCTAAAGCATGGTGAAGGATCAGAAAGATTTTCAAATGGAGATCTTTACTAAGGTTAATACGTCAATGGAAGACCTGAAGGATATGGAGAGTATACTTGGGCTAATAATAGTCATTATAAAGGAACTTTTAAAAATGGGCTAAGACACGGAAAAGGTAAAGAAAGTTTAAAATAAATAAAAATTTTATGAAGTTTATTTATAACTAATTTGAAAAAGGTATTTGGAGAAGGAATTTGCAAGACATCAATTCAGATAAATATGAAGGAGAATATTAAAATGATAAGAAATGTGGATTCGGTGTTTTTAGATGGGCCTCAGGGAATGAATTTAGAGGCAATTATTTTGATGACTTAAGGCATGGATATGGAGAAATGTTTTGGACTGATGGAAGCTATTATAAAGTACACTATTTATTTTTAATATTTTATTTACTTATTAAATTAAATTAGGGATTCTGGGAAAGAGGTATTCAAAGTGGCGAAGGAGAGTTATTTATCCCTGGTGAAGGAGTAAAAAGAGGTTTGTTTGTAAACAATATTTTTAAGGGAAATTGTGTTAGTGATGAAGATGAGTTTGTAAATAAGCAATAGCAAAATTTAATGTAATATAATCAACAGTAGCAGTTATTCAGAGAAAGCAGTAAATTTAGGCTGAGTCCCACTAAACAATAAAATTTATCTAAATCTGTATTGAGAAACAAAGCTCCCTAAAATGTATAAAAGCACAATAGTGTATCTCCAAACCAAGCAAGTTTATCCACAAAGAGAACGCCAAGCAAAAGCTCAACAAAAAAGAACTTGCCTGATTCAGTGTAAATTATTTAAATAATTAATAAATTATTTTCTATAAAAACTATGAATTATGGAAATATGAATAATTTGAATTTTATTAAAACAGGCAGAAATCAAATGGAAAAATAGGCATAAAACAAACTCCATCAAGAAAAAGTGCATTACTGATGAATAGCACTAATAGCAATAGTAAAAATTTAAAATCTTTCCTTTAAGACGAAAATATAATTCCTGAATCAAGCAAAAGCAATCAAAACTCTTCAAACGAAAATAACCCAATATTTTCTAAAGGTATTTAATTTTATAAAAAATTGTAACTATTAATAAAAAGAAATATTATAATATTTAAAACTTAGAAGCATTAAAGAACTAACAATCAAATTCGAACATTTAAGGAAATGGTAATAACGACTAAGATTAAAAAACTCAATAAAATTAAGAAAAATATAAGGAGACAGCAAATTACTTGAGAAATAGTTATACTGAAGAAGATCAGGCCAATCATGCTAGGAATAGCTCTGATGAATAGAGAAGAACAAAAAGTAGCAATGGAAACCATTTAAATGGAAAAAATAATCAACAACCTTATAATAAAATATATAATAACAACAACAAAAACAACGACAACTCTAATTCTTAAATAAGTAATAATAACCAAGATAAGAGAAGAAGTATATCCGTAAGTGGAAACAGACCAAACTTTTTCATGCCCAATCTAAGAAATAGTTCTATTACTCCTAATCCAAATAAAAACAACTCTTTTGCTCATAATTAGCATTCTTATCTACCACAAATAAATAGTTCCGGTGTTAATAATAAAGAAGATTCCCTTGAAAGAAAAAAGAATGGAAGAAAATAAAAGTAAATACTATTGAAAAAACATGAGATTATCCTATGGAAAAATTTACGTCCTAAACTTAATCTCAGAAAGGGGATGTACAAAGATTATACAGACCCTATTACAGTATAAAGAATAAGAATGCTACTTCACCCTCCTGTCTGGAAACCAGCAGGAATAAGCAATTTAGACTATTCCCCAGAAAGAGAAAGGTCAAGTGACAAATTTAATGAAGTTAATCATAGTCTATCTCACATTTATACAAATTAAAAAAGATTAAATAGCAACTATCAATGAGAATCCTACTTGATATTATTTTTCCATCATTCTTTTGTATTATAAATCATAAAAGGTATCTAAACATTATATAAATAAACTTTTAAATATCAACTTTAAGATAATAACTAAATAAATAAACAAACAAATCAATCAATCAAATAAAAAAATTAACAAATAATCATAAAATATAAGCCATAATATTTTAAAGAAATGTATTTTAAATTTAAGCCAACTAAATTCATAAGCTGATATTATATTAATTTATAGGCTAAAATTGAACCATTAAATGTAAATATGTATTCAATTCTCTTTACCATCACTATTTATCTATCTATCTGTCAATCTTTAAATCTTTAATTTATCTCTCGCCTGATCAAAAATTATTTTTTAATTATAAATTTCTCAACATTAGAATTTATTTTCAACAATTATTTAAAATGTAAAAAAAATTTATTTATTCTAAAATTTCAAGTATTCGATAATTTTGTTTAATAAAAACTTTAAATTAAAATTCAATTTGAAGCACAGAGGTACATATTTTATACATTATTTGAATTTTGATATTAAAAAATTAAGGTATATAACTTCTTCAAATAAAAATGAATACAATTTAAAGAAAGTTGAATTTATATAAAGACTAATTAATTATTAATTTATTATAAAGTAGAGTTTAAAAATTTAATATATTTGTTTGCATTTTTTGTATCAGATTATTTATTTATTTAATTAATTGCGAATGTATTTTATTTCAATTTGATCAGTAAAAATATTTCTTTGTAAATTCTTTCAATTTCTTGATTGTTAGGAAACCCATTCTATCTATTAAATTTATGAAATATAAATACAATAACATGATTATTTATTTCACCAAATAAATTACTTCAAAAGGAAAAACTACTATTTTATCTTTAGATTTAGAGATGTATGATTCATCAATATGATCATAATTTTTATTTGCAAAATCTACTATTTAAAAAACTATGTTCTAAATATCATTTTCTACCTAATTAAAAATAAATATTTGATTATTGAAAGCTCTATATATAAAAGAAATATACTCTTTGAATGTGAATTTATTCTTAATTTTTTTTTATTTCCAAAGAAATCAGCCACTTTTCAAAAACCTTTGCTGGTTTTTTGTCTAAAAATGATAAATACTTTGTCTTTTCTTAATTTTTAAATGTTAGCTTTATTTATCCAATTAAATTTTTATCTGGCTTTGATTGTATGTCCTTCTCAATTTGATTTATCAACTATTTTATTGACTCATTTACTTATTCATCTCCACAGTACATCTATTAAAATAAATAGATCATGTAAATAACATGCAGCTTAAATCAAATAAAAATTATTTTACATATGTCGTATTAGTGAGCTTTTAGCATTGCTAAAAATTAACAAACACAGTTCCTAATGCCCTGTGATATATTATAGTTTACATTATGCTGCTAACTACATCGCTTACTAATTCTTAACTTATTGCCTTTAGTTAAATAATTAAGATTCTAAGTACATTTTTTGCAATAAAATCTTTGATGATTTTTAATAATTTTTACTATTTTATTAAGAGTAAAAGTCACAGGATCTAGTTCCATCTATAGAGTTCAATAGAGCTAACTTATTTTACCTTTTGAAATATTTTGCTTTCAAATTTTACGAAAATTTTTATGTAAATTTGCAATTTAAATTCTGTAGAATATAATTTAGAAAAAATACTGATAATTAAAAGTTTTGGTTGTTCTTTGTTTAATCAAAAATTAATTATCTATTCTAGCTATTGAAGTAATTATTAAATAATTGTACAGCTTAATCAGTATTATTTCCAAATGCCAACTAAAATCTACTTAAAACTTATTAACTTATATTATTTTTAATATATCATATAAATTCAAAAGCTAGCTAGTTAACTATCTATATATCTATCTATCTAGTCTATCTACTTTTTAAATTTTAAAAAAATAAAGGAATTTTCAAACGATAAAAAATGAAAAAAATATTAATTAGCTAAAAACAATTTTAAATATGAAAAAGATTATTTTTAATTTAATATTTTAAAATATTTTTTATAAACTTTTTCTCATAAAATAAATTAAAGTTGTGTTAATAAAATCATATAAATAAAATAAACTTAATTAAAAATAATTCAAATAATCAAAATTATATATTAACCAAAGAGAACATATAAACTTTTTTGTTTGTAAAGGATAAATATATAATAAATAATTTTATCTCTTATCTTAAAGTAATAATTCTGGGTAGCCCTAATTTTAACAAAATAGGTCGCCAGTTTACAAATCTTATTTATATTGACTAAAGTAAAAATATTCTATTGGAATTGCATAGAGAATACTTTTGTTAAAAATTTAGATAATTTTTTTATAAAATTTCTCTTAATTTAAATATCTTTTAATTACTGAATAGGTTTAATTTTGAAGTTAAGAATTTTCTCATACATGTTGCTTCATAATTCAATGATTGGTTCTAAAATAAGTAGTAAAATGACATGTTATTTATTTATTTAGACTTTTATTTTAAAAGATCATATACATATTGTCTTTAAATTTCTGATTAGGTTTAATTTTGAAGTTAAAAATTTTATCATTCTTATTACTTCATAATTCAATGATATGTTTTAAAATAAACAGTAATATGACATGTTATTTATTTTGAGAAATCTTTTAGAGTATATAAATGTATATTTCTTTAAATTTCTGATTAGATTTAATTTTGAAGTTAAGAATTTTATCATGCTTTTGTTGTTTAATAATTCAAGGGTATGGTTTGAAATAAGTAGTAAAATGACATGTTATCTATTGGAGCAAATCTTTTATTTTAAAAGATTTAATTAAAAGATTCCGTAATATTTATAATTAATATAATTTTGAATCAATTAGCAAATGTGGAGTAAAATACTGCTTAATCCTTCAATTAAATTGGAAAACTCTAGAGCTATTTTGACTCATATTTCATTAGATCACTTGAAACCTTTGAGTGAGATTGGCTTAGATCCTAGAATATGGACTCACAATCCATCATACTGTTGTGATACAGAAGAAAAATTAAAGATTTATATTTAGGATGCTATCAAATCTAAGTAAGATTTTACTAGAGTTTCTTTTGCAGTTTTTGATAAAAAGCTAAATAAATATGGTGGATCATCAAGCTTTTATGCCATTTCAGAGCCAAACAAAAGAATAGCTATAGGTAAAGCTTTTATTTTTATAAACTAAATTAAAGACATTTTCTTAGGATATACATGGTATGGCATTGATTTTCAGAGAACTGGGTTGAATGCTTCTGTCAAAAGTATTATGTATGATATAGCTTTTAATACTCTAGGCGTAAAATTTATTTATTAATTACTAATTTAAAATTGCATTATTTAAAGTGCAATCGCGTAGAATTTCATACTGACGCTAATAATGCTGCTTCAAGAGCTTAAATATAGCATTATGGTGCTTAATTAGAAGGTATTTTTAGAAAACATATTGTCAGACATAACGGAATGCTAAGAGATACAGCTAATTTTTCCATTCTCTCTCACGAATATGCTCAGCAAAGAGATAGACTTCATATCGACTGATTATAGAAATAAGTTTTAAATATTTATATTTATATTTCTCTAGTTTAAGTTTTGGATTAAAAAGTAGATAGATAATTTGGATATAAATATGACTAATAAACATTTATTTTGATAAAAGTAATTTTATGTAATAATATAATTATTGTAATATCCTTATTATGAATATTTAATAAATACAAATTTTACAAAAGTATTTCCTTACAAAATGTAAAGAGTTTATTCTAGTTAGCGTTTGTTTGCGAATCTAAAATCTGGATGAAATTTTTTGATATTTGTTTAAAATCAGGTTTTTTATTTTATCAGAAATTATTTATGAGAAATTAATTAATTTAGTAAAATTTTGATTTGTGATCTTTAAAATGTTAACAAATTAAATATGAATATTCCTCATTTTTATTATTAATTAATTTAAGATCTAAAAATAGATACTTTATACTTTAAACATAGTTTTTAAATTTTATATATTTATCGCTAAATCTTGTCCCAACTAAAAACTGAATAAATAATATTACAGCCCTTTTGACTCAATTATTAAATAATCATTTTAAAAATATAATTAAATTTAATTATGATCTAACAATTAGTGCTTAAATTTTTAGATTTAATTGTAAAACAAAATCTATATGAATAGTTATTGAAATCCATTTAACTTTGTGATAAGTTCATTAGAGTTCTAAATGCTATGAAAGATAAAAGCATAAAAATAATAATGGCCGTATTTACAGTGATTCAGGTTGGACAGTTTTTATTTTACTAAATATTTTTCTACTTTTTTGATAAAATTAAATGAAAATTTCATCATTAAACTTGTGACTAATTTTTATGGAATTAATTTTCAAATGGCATCAGAAATATTATGTTAATGATCATTTTTAGTAAATTTTATTTTATTGAATTTTAAATATTCTCTTTTCTGTAATGAAAATCAAAAAGTTGTATGAAATATTTTAATATTGAAGTAAGTTAACACAAATTTTACATATAGTTTTAATAAGTTATAAATTGATTAATATTTTCAAAATAGTAGTTTTTTTATTTATAATTTAAATGCTATTTATTATATTCATTATATGTTTGTTTCTCAAACCAATTGATTCATATTCATATTCAGTTATCATCTTCTTACAACATGTGGTTTGTTTTTAGATATTCTATGTGTTCTTATGATAGTTAAATTGGCTTGCCTTCATCATCAAGTATGTAATTTCCTTTTTCATCTATTAGATACCCTTTGTCATCAAGTTCATATACTACTTCTTCCTCCTCTTCTTCTTCATTATCTTCTTCTTTAAAGCGTCTGCCTCTATTTTTCTAGTTAATAAAATTTTAAGTAAAATTTATTTGTAATTAATTATATTAATTTACTTCTGAGCTCATTTTTGTTTATTGTTAAGTTTTTTTAATTTCACTTTCTTACTAATTGGAAATTTATTCATTCATATTACTTTTTGGGTACTCCTCATAATTTTAATGATCTTATTAGATATAAAAATTTTAATATTTTTTTAGGGAATAAAAAATATTACTTTCATCATTCTTATTTAAATCATCTTGCTGTATTTCATTTCTTTGTGAAAGATATTCTTAAACTTCTTTATT
Source organism: Tetrahymena malaccensis 436 (assembly GCA_000231845.2). Lineage (NCBI taxonomy): Eukaryota > Ciliophora > Oligohymenophorea > Hymenostomatida > Tetrahymenidae > Tetrahymena > Tetrahymena malaccensis. The sequence goes on from JH719961.1 coordinate 905,795, forward strand.
AAAGTCTTCATATTTCTACAAGTAGTCATCATATTTAGTAGAAACCTAGCTTTCCTTACCGTTTATAAGCTAGTTCAGATTCTCACTTTAGAAATTAGTTTAACTATTTTGAGGGAGATTCTTTTTTATAGGAGAGACACTTGGCTTTTGCTAGATTTAATTCAAAATTTTATTGTTTTATTGTTATTCAAGGTTTATCTTCTAATTGAATTATTAAATATTTTCATCTAGAGCATTTTAGAAAGTTGACATTTATGTGAGAAGTATTTACATTTCTTTGTTCAAATTATCTACTTTATCTTCCATATTTTAATGACTTAATGCTAAGTCTTTTTAAACTTTAGAGTTGTTTTTACTCATATTATCCTCAAACATATTTAAATCTTTAACTAACTTTTCAAATCTTTCTTCGCTTTATTATTTTAATTCAAAGACATTAGAGTCATGAGATTTTAACTCTTATTGTAAATTCTCATACTACTCATTCAGTTAGTTGATTTGCTCTTCAAACTATTAAATCATATACTCTTATTGCTTCACTTAATTTTCAATGGAAGCAGAATTCTCAAATTTATCTTTCAGCTTCTAGTTGTAGTCTCTTAATTTTGCTTCAACATATTACTCAAATTTTCTAATTCTTCCTTCAAATTCCATAGCGCTTTTCTCAACCTAGTAAAAGTAAAATATGTAAATATCATTTATTTCTTTTTTAAATATATTTAGCGAAAATAACTTTTAAAAGAGTTTAATTTGTGTATTTGTGGACTTTAAATAATCAACTACTACATTTGTAATGTTGATACCAAATTTTAAAACTATTAAAAAGAAAGATTATCTCAAAAAATGCTGTTTCTAAAATGTAATGTTTGTAAATTAATCATTTTTATGTGCATTTATCTACTCAATTCAATTTTTCCATATAAAATTAAAACAAAATAGAATAAAAATAATTACTTCTTGAGAGTTTTCTTCCATTAAACGCTTTAAATTTTCAACTTCTAAACCAATTTTGTTAAAAATTTCATTTTCTTTAATGTTTTTATATCCTTGTATAACTTCTTGAAGCTGAGATTTGTCTAGCTTACTATCTATTTAGGCTTTAACATGCATTAATTAACTTTCATATCTTTTTACACATTCATCAAATTTTTGGTATATTTCATTTTACATGAACTCAGCTTTAGGGATAGCCTTTTCTTTCTTGAAGTTTTCAAGACTTTATTCTATGTTATTAATCTAATAAAAATAAAAAATGAAATCAAGTATTTTTGTATATCTAAATTAAATACTTTTGTATTCATTTGATCAAATACAAGATTAAGTTTTTTCTCCCATTGATGCTTGACATCTGATATATTTTAATAGATTATTTCATCTTCCTCCTGTGCTTTTGTTTGAATAGCATTGCCAATAGAATTCATTTAGTCAGCTATTTCCTTTACTAGTTAATCCTTCAAATTGTCCAACACTAATCTTATTTCATTCTAACTAGCTTCAATGTTCTCAATTTTATCTTCATATAAATTTCTTATAGTTTGTTAGACTTCTCTCTCTAAATACTCTTAATTTATATTAAGCTCTTGATTTTGAGGTAAATTCCTAATTTCATCAATCTAATTATTTATATTTTCCATTTTCTATTGGACTTAGTTTATGTCTAGTTTATTACTTCCTACCTATCTCTTCAAGTTTTCTATTGCACTGCATTTAAAATGATGTTTATTAATGATAGTATTTAAAAAAAATTATTTTGAGTTACTTGCTGCTTATTTAATTCTTTTAGATTGTTTCTTAAACAACATTTTAAAAATTTCTCATAAGCTCAACTTTAAACTCTTCTAGTTATTCTGTGACGTAGCTTTTAAGCTATTCAGGGGTAAATCTAGAGCTAGATGGATTAGAGTTTTATTACTAATAATATTGATGATTAGGAGAAACTGGTACCCTTTAAGAGTTATACTATTATTGTTGGCTGGTGTTATGATTATTATAAAACTCTTTAGAATAGCTTGAACCTTAAGCATTCTAACTTGGTTATTAGTAAGCTGGAGGGGGATAATTTGAATTAGAAGGTTTATTGCTTTAGTAATTTGGGAGTGTTTATACAGATTGATATGGAGGCGTGTTATTTTCCTTATTTTCAGTTGAAGCATTTCTAGCCCCGTGCATATATTAAGGTGTTGGTATATTGTATTAACCTCTTTCAATCATTTATCTATTTGATGAAAAGGAATCAGGATTTATGGCATTTCTATTTTAGGTAAATGAATTATTATTCTAAGAAATATTTGGGTTAGAGATTCTATGAGGAGGTTGCTATTGTTCTGTTATTTAAAAATAGTTAAATTTTAAATTAAAATAATTTTTTAGTTTCTTTTAGTCTTAAAATTGTAATATATGTGTAAGTATGAATTGTATTTTTAAATTTGTACAAATCATCTATTAAATTGACTGCTAAGATTTGCTAGGTTATATGGAGTATTATCCTGTTGGAGTAAAACTTCTGTGATGGCTCTGTTATTAAGAAGATAATTGGTTATTCTAATGCATTTTTAAAAGCTAAATTATTTGTGATAATAGTTTAAATTTTAGAGGCAATAATATTTTTATATTATAAAATTAAATGAAATCCTAAGTAAAATTCAAATTAATGTTTATTGTTAGTTTTTAATTTGAAATTAAGTCAGAAACAAGCAAATAAACAAAGATTTGTTTATTTATTTCAAATTTTACAAACAAAATACATATTTCAAATAATAAATTTGCGTAATTCATTAAAATTATAAACAATTAATACACACATTTTAAATCAATTAATAAATCAACAAGGCATTGTAAATTATTTTACAAAAACTGTGACTTAAATTTAATTATTTATTTATTTATTTAGTTTTAAATATAAAATTTTAAATATTGTAAACAGCAGCTATATTATGGTCGTAAACATATTTTATTAAAAAATTGTCAATTTATTTAGGAAAATAATTCTATTTGAAAAATAGTAAAGAGAATAAACTTAATATCTAAACTCTCTCAGTTTGCTATTAGATTTAATTTTTCTCACTTTTTTATTATTTATTTTTAACTTTTAAAGAAATTAATATTTTTTTTACTTTTTAATAGCAATAAATAGTTTATTTATTTGACTTCTTCATTTTAACCATTAACTTAATTAATTAAAAATAGACAAATTTTGATAATTAGATAATATTTTTCTATTTTACCATTAACTCGTCTATAAGAGTAAAGAAAGTTATATTTTAATTATAAAATGTGAAACGAATAAAACATTTATATTTATTGTTTTCTATTTGATAAAAACTTATAATAAAATCTTACAAATTAAAATGTAAAAAGAAAGTACAAAATTATTATGAATCTAAGTACTTATACTTTGAAAAGCATTCTATATTCTAAATATATCAATTTAATTCCAAAAAAATATACAGATTTAAAAAATATAATATAAAATTATCCATTATTTTAATAAAAATAATAACTTAAAAATGAATGTGTAAATTTAATAAATGTAATTTACATAAAAGCAAAATATCATTTTAATTTTTTTATTTAAATTTCAGACCAATTATTAGATTAAATTTTTAATATAAAAAACATTTTATCATTTTTTAGATTTGATAGATTATGTTATCTTAAAAAGTATATTCAGCAGAGTAAAACCTAAAATTTTATTTTTTAAAATACTTATAAAAATGAAATCAAAATATGTAAAAATGTATATTATCATATTTATTTTTAATAAGCTTTTGTTAACAGGGATTATTTGTCTAATTCGATAGTATCTATCCAACGCATTAATTTTGTTTTATTTAAAAAGATAAGAAAAATCTTAAACGCTTGATTTAATAGCGTTAGAGTCAAATATCAATTTTTAATTAAATAGATTGTAAATCGACACTTTATTTTCATTCAAAAACATAAAGAACTTAATACTATTTCAATTATAATCTGTAAGTTAAAATTAGCTTACTAGCTTGAATTTCATTTTTTTTTCTCAACTACTGATAAATTTTGATATAAAGAATTTTAAATTTATTATGTAAGTCATAAATTTCGATTATCTCTATCTAGTAATAAAATAAGATAGTATCTCTATCTAACAATATGAATCGCTACTAAGTGAGAAAGGTTGAATAATTAATTAAAGGATGGACTTTAATTGTAGGTAATGATATATATATCACTTTTTGGCTATATTTTAGAGCTTTATAAATAAATAAATATGTTTAATAAATTGAGGCAAATAGTTACAAAATTTAATAGTTAAAAGCTAATTACTTGTCATTAAATTATTCTCAAAATGATCTTTCAATTTTTATTTTGTCTATTTTAATCAATATAAAAAATTAAATAAATAGGTTGATTGTAAATAAAGAAAAACTAATAAATCCACAAATTTTATTTTTACAAATCTACTTTTATATATTTATTTTTGTATAGGGCTAGTTTTTTAAATATTCTCCATATTAATAAAATTAAAATTGTTTAATTGTCTATTATTATTTATTTTATGCTTGAATCTGAATAAATTATGAAACAAATTTGCTGGAATTGACAAAAGAAATTATTAATAAAATTAGTTTTATTATTTAAAAAATACTAAATACAGATTAATAAAATAACTTATTTACTAATTACAATAAAATATGTATTTATAAACCTTTTTTTTAACGCCTTTACTAAATTAAATTCAAGGTTGCTTTGAAATCAGTGTATTTGTTTGAAGCAATTATGAATGAACATTTTAATATATCAGTCTCTTTATTATTATTATTATTATCATTATTATTAAAGAGAGCTTTCAATTTAAAGCTTTTTTATTTTTACACAGTCTTTTGTAAAATAAAGTAAGAAATTTTAAGTAAGTATAAGAAGAAATGAGAGAAATAAGAAATAAGAATTATAAAAGAACATTAAGTTAATAATTTAATTTTTTATATTATATATTGTAAATCAGTTTTGTGAATAGTTTATTTTTATAAGTTGTTATGAGTATTCATTATGTTAGCTGCTGTAAGAGCTGGTTTCGGAATATAATGAAATAGATTTTGAGTCTTAATTTAATTATTAATTGTTATTATTGTGTGCATTTAATTATCTCTTTTTAACAAGTCTTTCAACAATATCAGAGTCAACTTCTAATAATCTTTATGATTATTACCATGTTTTTTTGTTTGGGTAGTATTTTTATATAAAATTTTAAGAAGCAGAGGAATAAGCAAATTCTTGAGTTTGCAATCTTAGCTTTTTATTAATTTCAGAAACTTGGCTAGTAAGGATGCTCTCATTTTAATAATATTAAATTTCGAGGTAATAACCATTGTTTAAATTTATAGTTTCACATTCGGCTTGACCATAGATAGCTCCAACTGAAGAAATGTTAAATACATACTTGTTTTAACTTTGAGAATTGATGTTTTGATTATATGATTAGTCCAAAAGTCTGAAGTTGATTTCGAAAAAATTTTTTTAGTAAAATCTGTCTACAAATGGAGATGCTCCGAATCTAATATGAACATATTAATAGAAATCAGGAGACATTCTCAAAGCACTTAGAGCAGAGTTTGAAATTCCATGCTTCAAAAAAAATTTTTGATTATCCTCAGTCATGTAGTAAAGATTAAACTTGAATTGATTGTTTGCTCTCTAATTAAGGATCTATTCAGCATTCAAAAAGACTTCCTTCTGTATGATTTCAGATGATTGTGAGAATTCATGCTACATTTCTGTGTTAATTGAGTTTGCATCATTATTAATATCATTTATAAGTCTGTAATAGAGTTAACTAGCCTTAGTTACCTTAGTTGCGCATACTTCTTATAGTTGTTCACAAATGAATAAATTAGAAAAATTTTTATTTCTGTTAGAATTTTAAAGATGTAACTCAACGAAGTGCTTTGATTTTTTAGTACTAACAACATTTAAGAAATGGTTATTAGGATGGATATTTGGCTTGTAAGTTTACTTGTAAAATTAGAAATAACCTAAGTCAATTATGCTTTCATCCCTAAGGGTTATTTTTTATTAAGTAAAGGGAATATTTTTTGATTAAACTTTAAGATCGTTCTGCTAAGAATCAGAGGCAGGGATTAAGTTTTGTGTAAATTGGCTTGTTGTGGAGCACATTTAAAGAAAAATGATATTTTTTTATATTTTTGTTAAGTGTTAAGTAAGATAGTTAGTTGCTTGCTAACTTAATTATATTTTGGCTTATAGTAAAATTTTTATATTATTTTAATTATATAAGTTTTTAATAGTAATCTTCAGAATTTGATTGAAAAGTAGTTACAAGTAAACACAACATCACTTCTAGATTAATTAGATTGATTGCTTCTTGAAAGAAACGATTTATCTTTTATTTAATTAATATTTCGCTTGATCTAAATCCTAATTAATTTTGATAGAGAGAAAATCAAAATATTCAATGTTCTTTTAAAATACATAAGCTAATTCAAGGATAAGTACTTTAATTTTGTATTAAATTAAGCTAATTTATCTTAAATTAATTTACACCCTGAAAGTATATCGTAAAGCGAGCTAATTATCATATTTGTTATTAATTTTAAAAAAATCTTTTGAAATAGTATTATTTTTTTAAAGTTCCATAAATTATGAAACATTTCTTTCAATCAGATTTTATGATATCTGAAATTAGGAGGTCTATGAAAATTTATGAATTTAAGTAACGCATATACGGAAAGAATATCTTATATTAATAAGTAGATAAATTAATTTATTTGATAAGATAGAAAAATTAATTATTTCCTTGTAGGAGCTTTAGGTTTTTATTCTTATTTATTTTTATTGAAGCCTGATATTTTCTTAGTAAGATTATTAAAGTATTTACTTCTATAAGGTATGAAAATAGATAAATGAAATAATGAATGATAATGATAGTAAAATTTAGCAAATATTCTAAAGCGCCAAATATTAACTTTTAATTCATTTATCTTAAAGTAAATTATGAGCAGAAATAAACTAAAAGGTTAGCAAAGCAGTTATGAAATTTTTAAATGTTTGTATAATTTTCAATAAATAAAATTAAAAAGCACATTTTTTTCTAAAAGCTGTAAACTAGCTTAAAAATATATTTTATTGAACACATCACAAGGTTGAATGTCTTTGAGTAAATATAATAAAAATATATAAATAAATCTACTTTTTATAAGAATTCTAATAGACTCAATTTATTTACTTATCTATCTATCTAAATAGATTGATTAGCTTTTTTATTTACATTTTTAAAAATTTATTACTTACATTTAGAAAATAATTTTTAATTTTAAAGAGAGCAATGATTTCTGATTTGGTAAAATTTAAAAAGATCAGAATAATTTAATTTGCCGTTTTTAATATAAATACAATTTTTAAGAACAGAAATCTAAATGTTTTATCACTGACTTATATTTCAAAATAGATTAGCAAAAATAATAACTAGTGTTACCCATAAATGAATAAGCTAGAATATGATGTTGAAGCTATTATATATTTAAGATTTTTTTAGTTTAAAAATGTAAATATCAATAAATTAATGTATAATACTTATAAAAATGCATCATAATAATTAATTTTAACTAGGCACTTTTCATGCATTAAATAATAAATTAATATTTCTATTTCAAATAAACATTTAATTTCTTATTTTTGTATTTGCTTAAATTGAAGGATTTTTTATTTTGCTATTGTTTGAAAACAAGATTTATCTTTTTTTTCTATATTGTTTCTTTTTTGACTAATTAAATAAAATGAATAGCGTTAGGAAAGTATTAATGATAAAACTCTCTTTTCTAGATTCTGAAATAAAAAAAATTTAATTTATTAATAAAAAATTCTCTTCGTTATTCTTAATAATATAAAATTGCTACTTTTTTAATGGTTTTAACATTGATTATTAATTTAAATTAACTAAAATGAATACATAAAGCTAAGGATTTAAATTAACTAATTTAATTTAAAATGGTAAAATTAAGTATTACTATGCTAATAATTTCTTATATGATCACTTAATTCACCTATCAACATTATTGATTGAATCTTCTAAAATTTATCAATATCAATAGATTAATTAAAGAAATATTTTTTGTAATAGATTCAACTTTTGTTAGACTATTTAATTATGAATAACCAATTGACATAATAAGTTCAAGAGAGTTAGGATATTTAGAAGAGTTAGATATATTATTCTCCATACCCTAGAAAGAGTTTATCTTTGAAAAAGGGCAGTTTTCTTAATGCTTCTTCGCTCAAAAATGCCAATTAATCTGCTATTTAATTTACTACTACTAACCCTACTAATGGTAATCAAGATAATTAGCAGAATGAGATAGACTAGCAAGTAAGGAATTCTAATTTTAAAAAATCTATGACAGAAAAGGTTGTAGAAGAAGCTATTTAGGATTTAAGTGATGCAGTACGCTTGCATCAAAGCTTAATTAAATAGCAATCTCTTGTTAATCGCAGCTCTAGCTTTTTATCTATGAGCGAATAGGATAGAATCTAGCTAAGAAAAAGCAGAATTTAACACTAGGCAAATGGATTGTTAATTTAGTAATATTCGAGGACAGAACCGTTAACTATTAAAATATATCCTATTAAATCCGAGTAGCTCCCATATTTGTTAGAGATAAAGGAAGTAATTATCAAACTTTTAGATTATGTTTAAAAGCACTATTAATAGCAAATATTTTAAGCAATTTTTATTTGCATGATATTTATTTAGTAATCAATAAATATGGCTTAATTGTTTAATATGATTTTTAAAGCATGCTTTTAGATGTCAAAAATAAAACTAATATTTATTTGTATTCACTGATTGTTAATCTATTCTTTTTTAAATATGCTAGATTCACGACAACAAGAAATTCTAAGAAGACTAAGAAGTTTTTTTAGCCTATGATCATATAAGCAATTATTATTTTAATATGAAAATATATATTGTAGAGAAAGGTTCAGATGATGCTATTTTGTTCGCAATTGATAACTCTTTCTTCTTGTTTGAGATTAATAATGAGCAAGCGAAGGAAAATAAAGTAAAAGTATTTTGCTTAGAAAATGTAGAAAGAAATCAATTAAACATTTTCGTATTGCAAAAAACTAGTCCAACATTAAATTTTGATAGTGATGAAAATGATGGCAGCAGCGATGATGAACTTTAAAATGAAAATAATTCTATTTTAAAAAAACAAGAAAACCAAAATAATTTAAATCAAAAGTAAAATTAAACTGACTAAAGTAAAAACTAGAATTATCATGGAAAGAAATAAAAGCTTAACATGAGCTATACCCGCATTCAGGAAGAAAAAATACAAAAGACAGTCAAAAAATACATAAAAATCGCAAGAGCATATTCGTTTTTAGGATAGCCATAAATGGCAATAAATTATTACAACAGAATTTTCAATAATAAAAATATTAACAAATTTAATGTGAGCGAAGTTGATGCATTGGAAGAACTCATGTTTTTCCTAGAAGACATGGAAAAAGAAGATGAGGCTATAAAAAAGGCTGATAGACTGCTTGAGATATATGGAAAGCTTGGAAATATAGATAAGCTCAAATAAATAATATTTTTTAAAGGTAATTTATCAATAAAGCTGGGAGATTTCAAAACAGCCGAGAGGGAATATTGTAAGCTGCTTGAATGCTTAAATTTAGAAGATGGAGATGAAATTTCTTACTTTACTGGGATTACTTATGGGAAATTAGCAGATATTTAATTTATAATAGCCAATTATGAGAAATGCTTAGAGCTGCTGAATGACAAATATAATACTTTGAAGGATATTTATAGATAATAAGATTTGCCGTAGATATAAGAAATTAATGACGATGAAGACGAATATTAGCAATTCGAAAGGAATAGTTATGAGTCACAGAAATATAATTAGCAATTATATGATTCTACCAACAACTAAACATAGTAACAATCTGAGGTTAAGGAAGATTTTTAAGATTATAATGATTAGGAGTATAAGCGATTTTAAGTAATAGAAAAAAATTTTCTTTAGATTAAAGAATAAGAGAAAAATAACTAATTGGAAGATGAATATGAAATCGAGTATCTTGAAAGTGATGGCAAATCCTAATAAAAAAACTAGGATAATCAAAATACTTAAAACAGATACATGAAATAGTTTGAATAATTCGAAGAAGATGAGCTAGAATAATTTTCTATATCAAAGAGTGAAGAATCAGACCTTTAATATACAGATATAAAGAATATAGTAGAATAGAAAATGTTATAACAAAGTGAAGTCGATTAATCTCCAATGCTCAAAAATACTTTCAAACTACAATAGAATTAGTAGAACTCACAAACAGCAGTTTATCATTCATGCTAACAATCTATGATGAATACTGAGATCCTCTCTTTTCACCAAAAAATTCTTAAAGAATTGTGGGATTGCTCTATGAAAATTGCTGACGTTCACTTCTAGCAAGAAGACATTTAATATAGCATAAATTACTATTGTAAAAGTTTGGAATATGCAGAGAAGCTTTTTGGTAAAGATTCACTTTAGGTTGCTTAATTATAAGAAAGCATTGGGCTAGTTTGTCTAGAAAATATGGATTTTGATGAGAGTCTAGATGCATTTTAGAAATCTCTAGCTATTAAATAAAAGATTTGTTGCTAAAATCATCCCTAGCTTGCATTTTCATATTCCTATTTGGGATGCCTTTATGCAAAATTCCATATGTATAAGTAAGCTAAGGAAGAATATTTAAAGTCTCTAAGCATTTATCAGCATAAATCCTAAAAATACAAGAAAGAATTGTCAGAAACCTACAACAATATAGCTAATATACATCTCAATGAGGCAGAAATTTAATTAGCTGTTTCATCATACGAAAAAGCACTAGATCTATTTAATTAGCTCTAAGATGAAATACCCACATTACACTTTGCATAAATATATGAGAATCTAGGAATTGCCTATTACTAGCTAGGACAATTCAAAAAGTCTTAAGTGTACTTTAAAGATTCCGAAAATAAATTCTTGAGCCTATATGATGAAAACCACCATTCTGTTGCAAGAGTTAGAAATTGGTAAAAAACCAATCAAGATCGTATGGATAGTAGCAAAATATAATCTTCATGATAATATTTGATAAAGTATTTATCACACACATACACATATGCTATTATCAAATTTCAATTGAAAGCTAACAAATCTAAAATAATTTTTAGAGTTAAACTAAAGAAAAAATGAGATATTTTTAAGAATTTTATAATTAATTTAAAACAATTTGTTTCAAATAAGAAAATAAAAAATGACTAATAAAAATTCATTTTCAAATGTAAAATCGTTTAATTTGTTGTAATTAAAGACTATCAAAATATTAAGACTACAAAGTTTAGATAAAAAAGTCACACTTTTTATTAAAAATAATTCAAACTTAAATAAAAAAATTTTATTTTTGAAAATGAGACTCAAAAAATAAACTGTATTTTGAAATTGAATGATAAAATTATAAAATATTTAATTTTTGTTGTTTTTATGAGTTATAAAATTAATTGAAAATAAAAGAATTTCAATGTAAAACTTTGTTACATTAAATGAATTAATATTGATAATTTAAAGTACATTTTTTTGAATTGATTGATTGATTAATATTTTATGGATTTTGGCTTGATGTTATAGTTGCCAATTGATGTTTTTATTACCATAAGATTTGTATAAGGATACATTACTAATATACCAGCGAGATTGATTTATGAATAATTAATTGATTAATATTAGCAGTGTTAAACGAATAAAAAGTTAGTTTGATTTTGATTAATTTAATATTGAAATATTTGTTATCAAATAAAATTAGAAAATAAACTCAAAATTTAAATATAGCAAGTAATCAATCAATTAATATAGTAGTAAAGTTGAAAATTAGTTACTAGTTTTAAATAGCTAATAAGTTTAAAAAGACAAAAATGATATTTACTCTTATTTTCATGAGAATTATATTTCTCTACTAGCTTATTAAGATTGGTATCTTTTTTTATTTTAAATCTTTTCGCTGCACATTCTAAAATTTACATTAGAATGTTAAAATATTTATAATCTAAAACATATTAACTAATAGATAAAAATAATGTTTACTATTTCAAGTATTTTGCTATTTATTATTTTATTTAATAATCAGGAAATAGTTAATAATGGTAGATAGTTAAGTAGTTTTGCATGAATTCAAATACAGCTACTGACTGTGAAGTATCTGCTTCACCGTTCCAAGCAAATACTGATTTTACAGCTTAATAATGTGGGACTTATTATGTACTTGAAAGTTAATCCTCTAATACACAATTATCTGGAATTATAGATATTAAAGATAATAATGGAAATTTATTAACACATTTTTAGATCAGATTAAACTTGAATTATTTTTAAATAGACGGGTAAATTTGACATAAATTTTATCGCTTTATCCTTTTCATATTATTATTATTGTAATTAAATTAAAATTGTTCTACATACTTTTTTTGAATTAGTAATTGGAAAGGAGGATATATATAAATTTCTTTAGATGGTAATTCCTATTAAACACCAAGCTTTAATTCAGCTACTGGTGGTAATATGATTTGTGGAAACCCCAATTAAAGAGATCATCAAGGATTTTTTACAGTTGATATCCCTCACACTTCTAATACTTTAGAGTTGGACATTTAAGATTTAGTTGATTTCTTAAATAATGGATTAACAGGTATTTGGGCCATTCAAAAGTACTTTAAAATATTATTAATGCTCATTTTAATATTTCATTAAATGAAATTTCAATAATAAATAGTTTGGAAATATATGCTTATACATGCAGTCCCTTTTGTGTCTAATGCTTAACCGCTACAAGTAAGGCTTATTTTATGAATAACCCAACCTTTAAATAATCTAATGATATGAATTAAAATTTAATCTATTAGTTGCATTGATTAATTAATTAATTAATATTTTAGATACACTTAACTTACTTAAAATATATTTGTCTAATTTAACTAATACAATTAAATTTTATTTAAATTTCTATTGAAAAAGCTTGCTAATAATGTTAGACTAATATGTAATTAACATCTACAGGAATATGTATTTGTAATAACAATTATTATTTTGATAATCCTACAAATTAATGCTAACCATGCGATCCCTCTTGTGCAACATGTGTTGAAAAATAAGATAAATGCTTAACTTGTCCTAGCACTAGTTATTTTTGGTAAAATAAATGTAAAGGGAGTTGCGATAGCAATTAGTATTCTTCAGGGAATATATGTTATCCTTGTGACTCAACTTGTGCTACTTGTACAGGTCCATCACCTTCTTAATGTGCAACTTGTACTGGTTTATCATATCTTGAAAGTGGGAGTTGTGTAGGCTCATGTAGTTAATATTTTTATCCTACTGCAACTGGTAATTAATGCTTGCCTTGCTTCAGTAATCTTTCAAATGACACTAATCCTTAAGTAAGATTTCTTTTACATTTTTACACTGATAAAATTAAAATTTTATAGAGATGCTTTGCTTGTGTCGGAGGATTATCATCAGAATGTACTGCTTGTGCAAATTAGACTTTTTTACAGAAAGTTTAATAAAGTGATCCTACAGGAACCTGCTAAAATTAATGTAACAATGCTTTTTATTAAAGATAATCAGATAACACCTGCTAACCTTGTGATTCTTCTTGTACTTTATGCAAAGATGTAAATTGTTAAATTATTAATTAATTTCTTTCTCATTTTAAAAATAAAATAAAAATTTAAAAGAATCCTTTGAATTGCTAAAGCTGTTCTCCAGGATGGTTTTTAAAAGGCAATACATGTGTTCAAAATTGTGGTGATCCGTATTATTAAAAAGATGGCAAGTGTATAAAATGTGATTATAAGTGCTAAAAGTGTGTTTTCACAACTGTGGAGTTTTGTAACTTATGTTAAACTGGATACAAAAGAAACGATGATGGAACTGTATGAAGAAAAAAATTTTTATTTGTCTTACATTTTTAATCTATTTATTTTACTAAATAGTGCCAAAACTAATGTTAAACTCATCAATACTCAGATAGTCAAGGTATTTGTTAAAATTGCGATCATTCTTGTGATTAGTGTAGTGGGCCATCTAATATGGAGTGTACTAAATGCACAGGTTCAACCTACCTTGAAGATAACTAATGTAAAAATGGTTGTGATCATATAAATCATTGGCCAAACGCTTCAAATAATAATTGTGACCTTTGTGACACCACTTGCAGAAGCTGCAGTGCAGGAACCAGTGATAAATGTTTAACTTGTGATGGTTCTTCAGGAAATGATAGGTATTTACTCGTTACTGGTGCAGCTTCTGAATGTGTTTTATCATGTCCACATTTTTCTATGTATATGGATAAAACAGATCCGTAATAACTGATAAATTTATATTTTCCCTTCTTAAAATACATTTATTTTTATATTTTTAATTAGAAATAATTTTCAATGTAAAAATTGTGACAGTACTTGTCTAGCTTGTGGTCAATATATTCCAACATATTGCACTGCTTGTTTATGTAGTCCTACTCTAAATAAAACAAATTAGTGGTGTGAGCAAAATTAAAATTAAACGATGACATTCTTTCACAATAACAAATGCTTGACAGTTTGTCCTAAAGAAAATGGAGTGTAACTTTATGGAAACAGAAAAACTATGACTTGTAATCCAACTTGTGAACCTGGTTATTATCAAAATAATAACAATTTTGAGTGTACTAAGTGCGATCCGAGCTGCACTCTTTGTACAGGACCAAATCCATCAACAGACTGCTAAGCATGTGCTACAGGTTTTTTTAAAAGCACCACAGTAGACGGATGCTTTACTTATTGTGCTTCTACTGAATATAAAGATAGTCCAACTAATTCTTGCGTTCCTTGTAATCCAGGTAAAATAATTTTTTTTAAATAAGTAATTTTATATGCTTTTTTAAAATTATTAACTAATTTATTAGCCTGCTAACAATGCACTGGTCCTAATCCAAATTAATGCTTTACTTGTAATCCTACAGACTATTAGCTAAGTACTAGATGCTATAAATAATGTCCTAAACCATATTGGGGGAGATAAGTGGATGGAGTACTAACTTGCTTAAGTAATTGTTACCCAGGAGAATATGGAGATAGTTATGATCCTTTCAGGTTAAAATAAATTTATTGCTTTATGAAGAAAATCATTTTTTAATATTAATTTTTAATAGGACTTGCAAGACATGTAATAGCTAATGTGAATCTTGCTATGGAGGACAAAATAGTCAATGCTATTCATGCAGCAGTACTTATTTTTTGTTATTTACTACATGTGATCAATGTCCTATAAACTATTATGGAGATCCTAATAGCAGAAAGTGTGCTTTATGTCACTAAACGTAAATTTATCCTTCATTCCATAATAAAGTTTTAAGAATAATATGCTGTTTTTAATTAGATGTTAAAGCTGCAAAGGATAATCAGATAAAGACTGTACTTCATGCTAAATAGGGAGATTTCTTTTGAATAATATTTGTTATGCATAATGCCCTAAAGGCACATACTCTGATTCTATTTCATAAACCTGCGTAACATAATGTCCTAAGCCAAATTAATACTAGGATGATATTGATAATACTTGTAGTTATTGTCATCCAAATTGTAAAACATGCACTGGTTCAAGTAAATTTAATTTAAATTTTCTAAATATTAAATTAAAAAAAAAAGCATAAAACTAATGTTTAACATGTTCAACGGGCTTTTACAAAAACGGATCTTCTTGCCTAAGTATTTGTCCTCCAACCTATTATCAAGATTCTATAAATTTTATTTGCCTTAAATGCAATCGAGAGTGTGATACTTGCTATGGGCCTGATAATAATTAATGCTAGTCTTGCAAACTTCCAAGAATATTCTATCTTAACTAATGTATTACATAATGTCCAGCTGGGTTTTATATGCACCCAACATCAAATAGTTGTGTTACTGTTTGTCCTAAAGCTTACTACCCAGATTCAAATTCAGCTTAGTGCCTACCTTGCCACAATGTAAAAAAAAAAAAAATAATTTCTTTCTATTATATAAGTAGTTTTATCTAAATAAAAATAAAAAAAAAATAGTTTTGCAGTACTTGTTTTGGAGGTGGAAATACTAAATGTAATAGCTGCAAAGCGCCTTATCTCTATAATAATAATATTTGCTCAGAATCATGTCTTCCAGGTATTAATTCTATTTTAATATTTCATTCAATAAATAATAAATACTGTAATTTATTACCTTTACCTGTAAGACTATACAATTTTTCAAAAAACATTTGTGAGTCGTTTGATTGTTGAAATAAAAAATTTTTTTAATTATCAATTACTTAATTATTAAAAATTGAAGTATACATTTTAAATTAATATTAAAATCTTATAAGGTTCTTACCCAAATGGTTAAGGTAGCTGCAGTGATTGTGACAAATCATGCTTAACATGCTTTGGATCTACGAGTTTAAGTTGTATTACATGTAGCAGCGGTTATTTTAAATCTGGAGATACTTAATGTGTATCAGAATGCTAGGATGGGTTTGTGATAGACTCAAACTTATAAAAATGTGTTACATGTCCTAGTTCTACATACTATGAAAATAAAGAGTGCAAATGTAAATTTTAACTATTTTGATTTATTAAATAAAATTATTTTTTGTTCATCAAATTATAGAATGTCATCCAACTTGTTTAAGTTGCTTGGGACCAGGAGAAAACTAATGCATTAAATGCATAGAATCTAGGTAAAACAAAAATTTTAAAAATAAATAAAATTTTAATTCTAATAACTAATAAAGAGGTGTTGACACATCTTAAAATCCTATACATGGAATTTGTGAGTGTGCTCCTGGATATTTAGAAGTAAATTAAGTAATTTGCTAAAATAGCAGCGGTACATCTGCATAGACAACTGCTATGACTTCCTAAGTTGGATTTTATATTGGTGAGAGTATAGGAATGATGAATTATGTAGCAGGGTTAGGGCCATTTTATTTTTTCAATTTAATGGATTTTTGCTAATTTATAAGTTATTTTTAATATATCAACATAAAATATCCACTAAATCTAAAAGATTTACTTGAAAAGTTATATCTCTCACACTTCACTTCGATTTTAGAATAGAATTAATAAGTAATTATTAAATGTTTTCATTTAAAAAATATAAACAAACTTATAAATACATATATTTAAATAAAGGTTACTGCGAATAAGAGACTTCTTAGCTCAGGGATTATAGAATATGATAATCCTCAATTAAAGTTTAGCATTAATAACAGAATCTATCCTTTGAGAACAGTTTTTCTCCCATTAATACTTTTAAACTTTTGTGTTTGGATATTTATGGGTCTAATAGCTTTCCTTGGATATTACCTTAAAACAAATAATAATAAGAGATTCTTGATAGAAAAGATAAAAAGCTATACAAATTATTCTCTAGGTTTATAGATTTTTATTAGAACTTTTATGGAGTTGGTGCTATTTTTATTTTTACAAGCAAAGATTAATATTTGGGATTCAATGGATATTTTTACAATAACTGTAGTAGCTTCATACGTTCTGGTGCTAATAGGATTTATTGCTAAGTAATCTTTTAAAGATTCTAAAAGTTTGTAAGTTTTTGATGAAAAGGCTGTTGATGTGAATGTTTAGCAGAACATTTAATCATATCCTGTAATTTATTTTCTTATTAAAAACTAAATGAATAAATAAATTAAATATTAATTAAAGGTAAGATGCTTATTTGAGGATAAGAAAGAAGATATTTTTTCAAAAAACTTTGTGTTGTCTTAATTAATATTCAAAGTTATCTTTACAGCTATAATAGTTTTTTTACTTGGAAATCCTGAAATTTAAGTAATTTTTTGTTTATTTAATTATTTAATTTTAAATTTTAAATTATTGAATGAACCAGGCTTTGGGAATAATAGTAGTGAAGTTTGTTTTCTTTGGATTTTATATATTAGTAAGACCTTACAAATAAATGCTAGATAATATTGTCTTTCTTCTAACTGAGCTATTCATGCTTGGTGTTGCATTTTCTGTTTTTATGCTAATTAAATACTCTAATAACAATAATTATTAAAATTTTGCATGGGCATTGCTAGTTCTAATCCTCTTAGCAGTGCTATTGAATCTGGTTGCAGCAATTCTTTAATTTTTGGTTTTTATTTTAAGAAAATATTGTGTGTCTGCTATTAAAAAAAGAAGAATTGTAGATGAACTTGGAGTAGAAAGAGAAGAAGAAGAACTATCATCTGATGTTTAATATGTCACTGAAAATAGTAATAAATAAAAAACAAAAAAATAAATTCAGATTGATGTTTCGAGTTAATATTAGGATCAAATTTAGAAAGATTATATTTTTAATTTTAACAATTCTGGCTTAGAATAAATAGTTTAAAGGATAAACAACTCAAACATCATAAATAATTAAAGTGTCATTTAAAGATTAAATGTTTAAAATACTGCAGATTTTACAGAGTAAGATGAGCTATTTAAGAAACCAAGAGCAAGAAATGTTAATATCGAAAATGATTAGCCAAATATTTAGTAACTTAATATTTAAGACTAAGAAAATACAGAATAAAAAGAGGCAAGAAGAAGCTAACAAGTATAAAAACCTCTAGTACATAACATAGCTATGGTATAAAACTAGCTAGATAGAGTTATAAAAATAGATAAGTTACAAGTATACGATGAGTCTGAAATAGAACAGGGTTTAAATAAAAAGTAAAGTGAATAAATTGACTACCAATAAATTAATCTGGATTAAAACGATTTGAGAAATAGCTCTAATTCTTCATTTATCAAATGGAGAGATAACAATCAAAGTGGAATTATGTCTGACAGAAACTAATTAGTAGATGATGAGTAAATCCAATCAAAAGTTAAAAAATTTATTGATGAAAATGAATAAAAGTCAAATAATTAATTTTAAACTCCTATTCACGAAACCAGAGATTACAGGGAAGAATAGCTAAAACTGTAAATGGAATATCAAGATAATTAAATGTTGCAAAATTATAGAGATGGGTTAGGATACTATGATTTCCCACAAAGCTATGCTCAAGGAATAAGCTAGTAACCATAAATGAAAAATCCCTACAGTAATAGATATAACTAGCCAGAGTAAAATGTTTAAGGATAGAGCTAAAGAAATTTTAATATAAAAAAGCTTAATGCTCTACCAGGTATAGTAAAAAACGAATTTATTTCCTCTTAAGAAACTCCAATCATTTTAAACAATAATAATATACAGCAGATGCATACATCTAACTCATATGTAGTACCACAATTTGGAAATAAATAAGAGAGTGAGAATTAAATATATGCAAATTAAAACTAAGAATAAGTATATAGTAATTAATTCTAAGAATAAAAAGGATTGCAGATATAATCTGATTTGTAATTCTCGGAATAACAAAATAATGGTTAAAGCTTCTTACAAAACTTGGTACAAAAGAAAGCTAAAAATAAACTTTAGATAATCGAAAAAAATAAAGATTAGAATGCAAACACTTCAAAAAATTATAACTAAGTATTTAAACTAATTATTTTTTTTCAATTTTATAAATTTTGTTTTGAATTAATTAAAAACTAGGGAAATATTAGAAAGAATAGCAGTTAAAACTTTGGTACAAAAGATAACTTCGAAGATATGAGAGATAACTTATCTATATAATAATATAATTTTAATACTAACTAAGGCGAAAACACTGTAGGTTAAGATTTTAATCTAACAAATTACCAATCACACAAAAATTCTGTGTTCATTAAATCTCAAAATGTAATATATGAATAAGATAGACAAGTTATAAATTTGGACAATTAAAATTATGAGGATTAAGAGGATTTCAACATTCCATAAAATTAGTAAAAGAGTGAAAACTAAAGCATTCAGCTAAAACTCTCTCAAATAGCAAAGGAGTCCTCCATTAAAAACTCATAAATAAATAACCAAAAAAGATTAGACAATAAAATACAAAAGCCCCAAACCCTTAAAGAAGAGTTAAATATATCCTAGGGAAAGTCTATTTTGAATCAAAACACAAGCTTGTTGTAAGAATTTTAAAAATTACAAGAGTAAAAAGCTAAAATTAGAGAATCACAGTTAAGTATTTAAAATGCAAATACCCAATAGAACTTTTACATAGATAGAAGTCAAACATCTTAGGGTCAAAGAAAGAATAAAACTAAAATAAAGAAAATATAACCTTCTCATATAGTTTCCTTCCAAAGGCAGTAATCTGATTATTGAAAATCTATTTATATTTTCTCTGTTTTTTATTACATGTCATATTCATAAAATTGTGAGAAATCATTTTTAAATTAATAACAATTTCTACTTTAAATTATTTTATTAATTTGCATATACATACCTTCAATAAACATTAAGTAGCTAATAAAAAAGTTCCAGTTTTTCTTATTTTGTCAAAATTATTTTTCTATTTAAATTAAATTTTTACTCAATAACTTACTATAGATAATAAAGAAATTATAAAATATAAGCTTTTTTAAATCTTATGAGCAAAATAACTTACTTCACATTAACAAGTTTATAAAAAACAGACAAAATTATCTTTTAAGAAAAAATTTTTAACTAAAAGAGTTAATAAGATTTAATCAATACCTCACAAAATTAATATTTTATTTGATCTAAAATATTTAATGAGAAACAAAAAGTAAAATATATTTGGAATATTTACATATGTAAAATATGAATTAATCGATATTAAGTTATATTATAATTGTATTCAAATCTAAATTAATTATTTAATATAGTTAGAGTAATGTAATATTTATTTGTTTTTTTTCTTCAATTATTTTTTGTCATAATTCCTTAGTTTCCATTTATCTGTTAGGGACTTAGTGATATTGTTCTTATATTTGCCCCACAATTAATGTTGCTTTTAATGACTTTAATTAGGTCTTCAATTTCTTTATCCTTTGTCTCATTTTATCTTAGTTAAATTTAATCTAAAACTTACTTGATTCTTGATTGGATATTATCTATTTAAATAATTAAATTTAATTGAAAAAAAAATATTAATTAATTAATTAATTTATTTATACCTTTGAAATTGATTGAATAGGAGACATTTTTTATAATGTTAAGAGCCATGAGAATATTTCTACTATCAAATTAGCATTCTAATAGCTACAGCAAGATAACCATATTCTAGTCCTATGATAACTAACGAATAAAAGACATATAATTAGATGAAGCTTACTTGAAACTTATTAAGAATTCAAGAGCCTAGGAAACTATTTAAGTGTTTGCAAAGTTGATATTTCTCAGTGATACAAAAATAACACTTAAGACATTATTTTCTCTGATAAAGTCTGAAACTGACTATACTTGAATCTAAGATTAAATTTCTTAGAAGAACTTATTCAAAATAGTCAGGATATCATTTTTGTTATTAGATATTATCAAAATATTTAAGTAGATCAACATCTTCAATATGAAATATTTTGATTTACAATCAGCACTTTAGTATTAGCGTTCATAAGAAGCTATTTTATGAAGATGCTGAGTGAGCACATAAGTTAAAATATCAATAATACCTTGATTGTTGATAATTAGATTCTTTGGGTGGAATCTACTTTCATTATATTAAGTGTTGTTGTTGGTAAATGAAGTTTATAAATCAATTCTTGATTTGTTTTGTTGCTAAATTTAGCTTTACTTTTGATCATGGCAAATTTTTTACAATTCAAATATGTCAGGCTTGCTTGTAGGAGTTAAATTAGATGAGGAAGCTGTTTTTTAAAGGTTTTGTCTTTGAGAGCGTATTGGTGTACTTAAATTATTGTTAGTATTAGGAGATGTTTGTTAAGTATTATTATTTCCTTCTACGAAGCTACAGAAAAACTCTTTATTATTACTTTCAGATAATATCTTTTTCCAGCATTTGTTCATAGGAATAGAAGTTATGTGAAAATTCCTAGAGGTAGTATCATCAGGAGTAGTTTGTTGCTCTGAGTAATCTGAGAGCTAATAGATGTACATTTACAAGCTATAAAAGTATTTGAGGAAATTGTATATTTAGTCATAATTAAATAGACGTACTTCACGAATTAATGGAAGGATATCAATCATACTTTGCAATTTTTCAACTGCTTAATCTAGACTGAGGGAAGATAGCTACTAATTATCTCGTCCAAATCCGTATTTTCCTGTAATTGTAGCAGCATTTATTACAAAGCTTCCAAAGTTACTATTCCCACCAAATCCTGATATGCCTTACCCATAAGAAAGATTTTGCCTTCTTATTTTCTCAGAGAAATCTTTAATTTAGCTTTAAGAAATGAAAACATCCAATACTTTTAGCAAACTAATTTTGTCACTTGTATCTAAAAACTAAGTATTATCCATCATTATAGGTTCTAATACCTGTCCTTCTGTTTTATTTTTTTTGAAAGCATTTTAATTTTGATGAACTTAAAATTCGTTAAGTGCTTTGATTGCTGATTGAGGTACTTTTGATGAAGATTAAAAGCCTCCCTAAGGCACAGCTTGATCCTCTAAGGTCATTAGAGCATAACTGAGATTACAGCTCTCATTATCTGAAGTATCAGTGTGTATACGAGGAGTCTATTTGAGATTATTTTACTGATCTTTAGTTTATTCGTTATTTTTAGCATTTTTTTATATAGATTATCTGATTTTATAATCTTCTAACTACTTTATTTGTTGTTCAAAGAAAACTGTTTATTGCTAAACTAGCTACTAATATTGATCTTAAAGATTATTTTCATAAAGAGTTTGCATATTTTTCATTCCGAAATCGAGATATTTTTCACACTTTTCATGCAATTTGTCGTTTTCACAAAGTAATTTAGCATTCTCAGTTTTCAAAGAATCTACCAATAATTATAACTATTTTATTTCTAAATCTTTACTGTTAACTTGCTCATTTAGCTCAGCTTTTTCACCTTAAAGCTGCTTTATTTTTTTAACCTATGAAGCTTCTTGAGAAAATAAACCATAATTATCAGTAACTTTGTCAGAAACGACTCTCAGCATTTGTTCTGTCTCTTTAAATTTGACCATCATCCTTCTCATTTCTACATTGAATTTGGAATAAATTTCATTTTCCATGTCTCTGTACAGTCCTTCAACGAATTCCTTTCGATTAAAAAATAATATGTTGTCAAAAAATATTTTAGAATAAAAACAAATAAATCAATTACTTAAATTAAATTCATAATATTTTGGACATCTTTAGACTAAATGTAATGCTGAATGCCGTTGCTTTACAATGATTTTTAGAAAACTGTCTAAAAATTTTCTAAGAAAGCTTGATTTTATGAGCAAACAGAATTATGTGCCTAGTGGCTATAAATGCTAGCATTTTCTTACTAGTTTTAAAGCTATACTAATTGAATGTCACTGTTTGTTCTCATGAGTGACTAAAAGTTACCTGTGTAGAGTCTGGAATTTTCTTCTGAGCTTAAATCTTTAAGCGCTTTGAGAATCAAACCAAGTAAGCCAGTTGTCTTAGTATATGTTTATAACTTAAAAAGATTCACAAATTCGTTATTTTATTCATCTTATACAAGGAAAGCAATTTTTTCTTTTAATTCAGTCAAAAGATTTTCTCCAATTTAATGATCTTCAAGTACTTCAGGAAACTCTGTGATCAAGAGTTTAATGAAATAGATAATCGGAATGGAATTCCAATTTTCACATATAAGCTTATCTCCAACTAAAAAATGTCTTTGCAAGAAACGCTAAACATCGTAATTTGTAATAATTTGTTCCATTTGTAAGTAATCTGAGGGTAAATTAGAGCTCTTTATTTGTTAGAGAGCTTAGCAAAAATTAGTACTTAAAGGTGTTTTGGGAGTTGCAGCTTATTTGAAGTTACTGATTGGTGATTATGCAAGATAGGGATTTTAATTTAATACCATTTATGGAGTACAGTTGTTAATATATGTGCTATTATTGTTTTAACTTTATAATAGACTTGTCTAAGATTGAGAACGAGGAGTGGCATGAAGATTACTATTTTGTTGGTAACTATATTACTATTCCAGCATATCTGGACTAGGGTTAAGCTGAGATATATTTTATTGATGGAAAATGAACTAATTACTTTAGTTTTGATTTAATTAGCTTTGATTTGGAGTTTTTTGCCTTAATGCTTGCTTTGGTTGCTATTATTTATTTGGTGTTTATTGTTTTGTATTATTTGGTGAGGTTTCTCTTCTATTTTAAATTGATGAGTTGTTTAACTTAGCTTGGTGTTAAGAGCGATTTTGAGCTTCTTTTTTGTATGTAAATTTTTGTGGGTCATTTTTATCTAATTTTTTAACCTAAGCATGAGTAGTTTAATAACTCTGGTTAGCTTAATATGATTTGTCCGATGGTGAACCGTTATTTCTAGTCTATTTTTTTAAGTAAGGATGCTAAGCAACTAAGCTGTTATTTGACTTAGAGCGCATTAATGATGGTTATTACATAATTTGATTTTTAGGAACTTAAGAATAGTTTTACATTTTCTTTTTACTGCTGCTCTATTATCTATTTGATTCTTCTGTATTATGAGGGTATTTGCAATTAATATGAGACTTGGAAGGACTGTGAGATGTGTTCAAAGTTTGTCTTTCCACTAAGGTGAGACGTGGTTACTAATCTCTTTAACTAGGTCTATTTGCTGAATTGCTTGTGGAATAGGTAGAGTTATTTAAATTTTATTATTATCTTTTATTTATTGGTGAAGTACTAGGTTTATTTTCTTAAATTTCAATAAATTATGAATTATTTTGATTTTAGTTATTGTTGTTTCTACTACTTATAGAGTTTGAGTTGTTAGAATGCTTAAGAGATTGATAATTATCTATGTTAGAAGCATTTCTTGGAGTCAAATTGTCATTAACAGAATAGTAATTCTATGCTAAAGGAAGTGTTTAATTAGAAAAATCTTCAACAAGAATATTTGGATTAGATATTTACTATTATTGGTAGATATTTCTTTATGAATAGTAATTAAGTTACTAAGCTACTGGCTCAACAGGATTAGAAATAACTTTTTCTGATTAATTTATAGCTTTTTATATGGCATTCTCGAGAAGGAGAGAAAGAGGTCTTTCATTTTATTCTATCTTAAAGTTAATATTAGAAAGCGAAGTTTATTTTTCTGCTTAATTTTAGTAAATATTGCTATTGTTATTACTTAGGGCTGGTTAAGAGTATGGTATAGAAGAGCTAGATGGTATACAACTATAATTGTGATAGCTATCATAATTAAGATTAGACTGATCTAACTACGATTAATTAAATGAAGAATCATGCATATTTTACTTACTGTGCTCTTTAGAAAAAGGATTATATTATTGTGGTTGTTGTTATTATTATTATTGTTGATACTATAAAATTGGTGGAGCTTTCAGGCTATTAAAATATTCATTTCTTGCAAATTAAGGATCATTTTTATAATTTTGCTAGGGTTATAAAGGAGTTTATAAATTTGGGCTGAACTATTACACCTAAAGAGGAATTTTAGTAGAAGGTTATTAGTTTAGCTTGTTTTGGTTGATAAACTCCTAAGTGAAAAGCTTAGTAGGATTTATAAAGTCATTATTGATAAACTTATTTTCATTTTTGGATGAGTTAACTGAGAATGGCTATTCTCTCAAAAAGATAGGACTACTATTTTCTTTATTTGCTTACTATCCGTAGTTTTGAAAGGCGGCATATTAATTATTGATATACGGAGATAATCCTTGAATTCCATTTGTTTATTGAGCAGAAGTAGAATCAGCAAGTGAAGACTCAGAAGAAGCATTAGTCAGAGAAGTTAGTTAGTTTATTTGGGCTTAGTTGAATTAATTTTGATTTAGCATTCTGTGACTTGGACTAAATCCAGAGATATGAGGCTTCTATAATGTTTATTGAATATTCAATGAAGCCAGAGCCAATGGAGATTATAAATTTACTTGGTCTCCTAAAAGTATCGAATGTAAATTAATAAATGAAAATATAAGAAATGAAAATTTTACCTTAAGAAAGCTATCTTTGGAAAAGATTAGACATAAAAAAGGTAGAGAGTTGCTTGCTTACTTGATTGCTTGCTTTTAAGAAATTGTTGTAGAGAGAGAAAGAGAGAAATACTTGTGAGAATTCTAAATAGAGGTTAGCAAGTTCTCCTACTTATGTATGCTGCTTTTTAGAATTGTTAGATTATCTTTTTAGTATTGTTATTTGTTTTGTTTTTATATTTATTTTTTCAGTGAAATTAATTCTTTTGCTTCTTTGTTTCTTTCTTATTTGATTAAATTAATAAATAAATAACTTGATTTTTAGATTTTTACAATTTGAATAAAATGGAATTTAATATTAATTTTTGTTTCGCGCAACTTATTAATTAATATTAATAAATAAATAGATAAGTACATTCATACATACATACATCTATGCAAACAAGATACTTAACGATTTAACGAATTTTTTTTTTTCGTATCCGAGCATTTTAGATATTACTGTTTTTCATTTTTAAACATAAGGTTTTTAGTTTAAATGTATATATGCATAAACATATTTTTAAATTTTATTATGCTAATTTGAAAATAAGCGATTTAGTGAGAAAATCATTCATACAGAAGAATGAGTTTAAAAACAAAACTTGCTTATAGGTAGATTTGTTACAAGTATTTCTTTTGCGAAAAGAGCTCATTAAATAGAATTATTTAGAGTTTTCTAAATATTTCATGTTTGAAAATTTGATTAATTATTTTAAGAAATTTAATCATAGCTATTAATAAATTTTATTTTTAGTATTTTCAGTTTAATTATAGAAAAAATCTTTCATAAAGCAAAATTTAATTAAAGATTTATTTGCTTAATCAAGAAGAAGGTTATTAAAATATTCAAAAAATTATTTTAAGCACAACAAGATGCAAATTTTTTCTCATGAAATAGTTTTTTAATGTAATTTTTCGTTCTATATCATCTAAGCTAATTCTATTAAAACTTTTCAATAATAGAAATTTAATTAATTTAAAATTTATTCTAATTAATTTATACACAAATTATTTATTACTTATAATTTAAATTTACAAATTTTAAATCTTTGCTATAAGATAAGCTCTTTGCCAGTGCTTTAATTTCATTAAATCCTATATGATTAGACCTGATAATAATTAAGTAATAATAAACTTTCATTTTTATTTTTTTATTTTATTTAAAATAAATTACTCGAAATCTATTTCAAATATCCTAAGCTTCTATAACTGTTGTACATTCTAAGCAATACATATTGCGCCTGAAAAACTTATAAGATTAAACCTATTATTAGATAAAAATATTAAAATTATTTGCATATTTGTAAAATCTATTAAAATTTCTCATCTTTTTGAAAACTTAATTTTAAGTATAGATAAATTACAAACTCTTGTTATTTGTAAAAAAATATATTAATTTACGCTAAAACTAATTTGATTTGCTCTAGTGATTTATATTGTGCCAACTATTTAAAAAAGAAAGAAACACTGTGTTCTTCTAAACAGTAATATCTAATTATTTTTTTAAATACTAATGATAAACAAATATGATTGATTAGATAGATAACTACTTACTTTAAGTCTAGCTCAAATTTTTTTACACTTTTAAATTTTTTCATTACATTGACCAAGTTTTTCTCTCCAGATTTAAAATCCAATTTCTCATTACTTGAATAATTTGATAAGATTATAAAGTATTTTTTTTAAATTTACTTCATAACTATGAGATACTATCGCATAAATTTTAATCTCCTAAATCTTAACCAATTAGTAAAACCTCCACTTTTTTAAAAACAACAGTTACCCATTGGTTTGCTTTAAAAATTATGAGTAGATTTATTCTTGTTTAATTTATAAAAAATGTAAATGTTTCTTTTTAATTTCCTTTTATCAGAATCTCAAAAATAGGTATAATGTAAATATATTTAATAAGTTTTTTAAGATGAATTAAGTGATATAATCCTTTAATGAAAAATTTCTTGAAATTTCACGTATTTAAATTCTTTGTTTTGGAAATAGCTATAGAAATAAACGTTTTATTACCTAATGGTTTAGATTTTTTAAAAATAAAAATATAGATTTTGCTGCCTCATATTTTAGATTTTTAAATACATCAATTATTTATATTAAAACAATCATATTTAAATATTACCTATATATTTTATTAAAATTGAGTATTAAAACA
The DNA here is from genome assembly GCA_000231845.2 of Tetrahymena malaccensis 436. NCBI lineage: Eukaryota > Ciliophora > Oligohymenophorea > Hymenostomatida > Tetrahymenidae > Tetrahymena > Tetrahymena malaccensis. The sequence continues at coordinate 934,005 of JH719961.1, forward strand.
ATTTTCAGGAATTTTATTATTCTAAATTAATTACATAATATATTATAATATATTAAGTAACTATTAAATAAAATGTTGAAACTAATTTTAAGGCTATTCGTAGCTATTTTCTTTTATAGATTTTTAAATTATAATTAAATTGAATACATCTAACAACTTACACCATTTTAAAATTATATATTTTATTTAAAAAATATATATTAACATTTAATAATTAAATAATTACAATAGATATTTAATATTTATAAAATCAGATATAATTAAGAAGTTAAAACATACATCCTATCTGTAGTAAAAAAATCAAAAAGATTAATATTTATATAAAATTAAACTCTTTTAAAATTTGATTATTAGTAGTAAAAGTTTTTTTCCTAGAATAGTAAGCTAAGACATTCTTTTTATACTTACTATTTAATAGATAGAGGCCAATACTCTAAGGAATTTAATTATCCCTACTACTTAAAAAATTGTGCAGAAACTGATGCTAAAGTACTCTATAAAGACCATGAACTAACAAACATCTTCATTAAATCTAGATTAAATTTATAAAATAATAATTTTATATTTGTATATATTAGACAAATTAAATAACAATATTCTTTATTTAAATTTGAAATGTTTTTCGTAAATTAAATTTAATTAAAATTTTTATAAGTTTTTAAAAAACAATTCACTAAAAAAATCATAATATAAACGAAACAACTAATAAAATGTTAAAATTATATATATAAATATATGGAATCGAATCCTAGGATTCATGTGAAATGCAGATTCCACTGGTGGGAATAGTTTTTTTTAATAAAATAAGTAAAATTTTATTTAATGTGCATTTTTAGATACAAATCATACCAAATTATGTATTAAATTGAATAAATATCATTTTAAACAATAGTATAATATCAAATATTTAAACATCTATAAAAAATAATTATTTAGTTTTTATAAAGTGAAATTAAAAAAGTAATTTAAAATAATAATTATTTTTTTGTTGTAATTAAAATATTAATTTTAATAAATTCCATTATTGATAATTTTGGAAATAAAAATTTAGTAAAAAGTAAAATATATTTAAATGTTTGGATATATGAATTGAATTGAATTCAAATGCATTTTATAAATAAATAGCTTTCTTAATTTATTATTGATCGCATGTTTCTAAAGTATTTGTATAAATAAATTATTAATTAAGACCATAAAAAAATATATGAAAAATGGATGATTAATAAATAAATTGATTGCTCTTAAATACAAAATGAATGGATTGCAGATATTAATTTTAAGATTGCTTATTTAATACAGATAGCTATTCTAATATTTTCAAATATCAAAAAAAAAAATGAGTTAATAAAAATATAAAGGGACTTTGATTTGTTTAATAAAGCAAGTAATAAAGATTGTTGCTTGAGAAATGACTATTAAAAAGATAGTTAATTTGCAAAAATTAAATTCTCTGTTATTTTGGATTTTGAATAGTTAAATGCTTTAATTAATTAAGTAGTTAGTAAACTTTAAAAAAAAAAAATCAAATACAAATTAGTATTTCAATCAAAAGACAAGAAATATTAAAGGAAGTTCAAAAAATTAATAAAATAAAGCTGTGTCAATAACTATACTAAAAAGTAAATAAAATATTCTTCAAAACAGCATGAAAATATAACAAAAGAGGGTGTCTACTACTCCCTCCGTTTCAGGAAATCAGGCAATACCTTTGATTAATTCTTAATAGGGAAGTAGAGGAGAAGAAAAGAATAATTTTTAGATTGCAGTTGCACTATTGGCAGCTTAAAAGTAGAAAAAAATAGGCAATATGCCACCATCTCATAAAAATAGCATACCAGAAAATGGACCCAATTATTAAGAATAGAATAGCAGCTTCAATAATAGTCATCTGGTATTTTAGCAAATATAGAATAACAATATGAGTCAATAAAATTGCAGCTAAGCCCAATAGAAATTAAACTAAAGCTTTAATAAAGGTCTTTCTGGTTAATAACATCAGCAGCAATTTCATTTACCAATTGCAAACAACATAAATCAGTAATAATAGATGAATTAGCAATAAAATTAGGGTTGGAATTTTTCGAATAGTCTCAACAAATCTAACATATTGGATAGCAGTTATGGAAATTAAATTAATCAGCCCACGTACAGTACGTCTAATTAAAACTAGCAACTTTAGCTCCAGCAAGGAAATTAATTTTCAGGACAGAAATATTCATTAAAAACTAGTTATGTAGGTTAAGGAACATAATAATAAAGCTGTTTAAATAACTCTAATGCAAGTTAAGCCATTACAAATACTCAGTAAACTCGCCCATCATTAGCTTAGCAAAAACTAAACTAGCTGCTTGACTAAACTAAGGGAGGGAGATAGTCTCCAAACTAAATATCTGCAACTGAGCAAAGCGTTTTAACTATGAACAGCAGCTTTAATGGCAACCAAAAAAATTATTTTAACAATAGCTTCTAAGGGTAACAGTAATTTAATTAAGCTTACAACTAAATTTAAAATCCTTCTTTTACTTTACCTGCTACAAATCAAACTCTCAAGAACAGTAATGCGTTTAACTCAAATATAAATAACAACAATACAAATATTGGATAGGTTTCTCATACTTTATAAGATGCTTCTCCTTTAAGAAAGACTAGGTAATCTCTAGAATTGAGAACTCGTCCTTTACTCACTGAAGGAAATATTGTATCTGGTTAAGGTGGAAACTAAAATAATTTACATACAGTACCTTAGTACAACAGCTTAATTACTTAGCAGGACTAATCCATAGGAAGCAGTAATAAGAATAATGGTTTTTATGTTTAATAACCTTCCTCATCTTCCTCTAATCCTGCCCCTTAGCCTCACTATATGCTTTAAAAACCCAACCAAAAACCTTATGCTGCTAGAATTTACAAATAAAACAAGACATCGATTCTTAATAAAAACGATATTTTAAGTAAATTTTATTATTTGAATTAATTAATTTTTTAACTTATTCATTCTTTTTAAAGATACTTCTAAAGATCGTTCATTTGGCTAATAAAATCAGATGCTATAAACATCGTTGATTGAAAGTAACAGGAATAATAACAACTATCTTATAGGTAGTGGAGGTAAATAGAAGTAGAATCAATAGTATTTGCATCTTAACTCATTTAACAATAATACTCAGCCTGCTCAAGTTAACAGAAATATGACAATTTCTCCAGTTTCAGCTGCAACAGCATAAATTAATAAGATAGATAATTACAATAAAACAAATCCAGCCCTTTACAATAATAGCAATACTCTATAAGCTAACTACCATCCTCTTAATTAATTTTTAAATAACAAGTAAATAAAATAAATTTAGTGTATTTCAATAATATGTTAATTTAGAAATTTTTATTAAATTAGCACAACTAATAATACTTAAACTGGGAGTGCTGCATAAGCCTTTATTTAGTAAGTAAAAGATAAAATAAATTAAAACAAGAAGGGAAAGTCTCCTAATTCAATTGGTGGGAACGGAAGTTAAAATAACTCTCAAGTATTATCAAGTTAATATCAGCAAAGCTCATTTATTCATTAAGGTAATCTAAGCACAGCTGGTGCTGAGATAAATACAAGTGGTATTTAAAATTAAACATGTTTGAGCTAGAATTAAAATTCTGTAAAATCTCCACAAGCTAATTTTTTAAATACTAGCAATAATATCTTCCAATCAAATGCAGCTCCTCCTCATCCACAACCACAATATCATCATTAAAAAAATAGTAAAAGTATGACTATAAGCAAAAACTCGTTTATAGCTAATTTTAACATTTAAAGTCCGATAGGAAATACTACTTAAGTGAATTTAAACAGTTCTAAAGAGTCTACAGATTATTCCTTTTTAAATTAAAATTTTAATGTGCTTTAAGCTCAAATTAGTCAATCTCCTAGCATACATTCTATATAAAAAAAACCTAAAATATAAATAAGCAATTTGAACTCGTCAAATAGTAATCAATAGCAAAACTCATAGTGCAACCCTTAATAATTTTTACAGTAGCCTAGAGCTTAAACTTAAGCGAGCTCAAGAAGAGAATAAGAGACACAAAAATCTAATGTGAGTAATCCTCAGAGAAGCAATTAATAGCATTAAAATTAGCATGGATCAGCTAGCTAGCTTATTGATGACTAAGCAAATTTATCTAACATCACAACTAACTTTATTACAATAAATGAAAATAATAAATCCTCTCCCAAAATATATGCAGTAATTTAAATTATTTTTTTATTTAAAAAGCTAACTTATTTTTAAATGTCAAACAAAATAGAAAACACATTAAGACAGCTTTAGGTTTTATGATGAGTTGTTAGAAGATTTTATTCAAAAGAATAAATTTAGTAATGAAAGAAAGCTAGATTATTTTGATAATTTTTTAATCACTTTAAATGAAATATAACGAAGGACTCAGGTAAACTAAAAGTTAAACTTTTCTCAACAATAACAACAATAATAGCTAAATTAGCAATAAAATCTTTAAATGTAATAAAATTTGTTATAAATTTCTTCTAGTCACAACACTGCTGCTAGTTTATTCTAAAACAGCATTTAAAGTAGTGCAACATATAGGTTTTTTGAAAATCTTAAATAAATTCTTGAATCTCCTATTTAAAATTTACTGTAAGAATCAAGATAATAAAAATTAGAGTTTGAATAAAAAAAGAGTTAAGTTGTAAGAGAGCTTGATTTGGAGAGAAAAGAAAGGGCTGTCCTTGAAATGAAGATAGACATTTTAGAATAGGAAAAGGAAAAATTGCAAAACTTAGTTACCACTTTATCTAAATAACAATAGCAAATAAATAACCCGCAGAAATAATCTCGCAATCAATCTACAAACAGCCATACTAACTCACAAAATACTAGCCATAATAATACTAGTAGCTATAACAACACAAATTTCAGCAATATCAACAATATTGGAGGGGGATTTAACCTAAATTAGTAAGAAATACAAATGTTATTATCAGAAAATGAAAAACTTAAAAACGTTGCTAAAAAATAGCGCAAACAAATGAATGCAAATAGATAAAAGGAAGAAAAATTAATGAAATTATTATATGCCATTCGTAAATTAGGAATTAATGTAGATGAAATATATAATGATAATGTAAAAACACCAGAATCATTATCTCCTAGTGGGGAAAATTAAAATAGACTTTAGTAGAAAATTAACGATTTTATATCTCCTGAGCACAATTAACTCTCATAATATTAGCCATGGGAACTTTCATAAGATCATAACATCAGTTAAAATACTGCAAAGATTAATAAAAATTTAGGAGGTTAAAATTAAGAATTGAATCATAATCAAGGATCAAACTAGAAAGGATCTCAACCTTCATCAAAAAGATAAGGAGTTAATTCTCTCTGTTAAAGATAAAAAAAGAATAAAAAAGAAAGTGAAAAACCATTTTATGTTAATTCTCAAAATGAAGAAGATGATGAAAATGAAAATTAAGAAATTGAGGAAGATGATGAATATGAGAATAGCTTTTCCGATAGTAAAGATAACAGTCATGGATTTATTTAAGATGGAGACTATGATGATGATGATAATAATAATAATGAAGAAGAAGAAGTTTACGATAATAGAGATAATTATGCTAACAAAATTTCTTATAAAAACTAGTAATATAAAAAGAATGTTCCTGATATGTAGTGGAATGAGGATTGCACATCTGAAGATTAATAAAATTTACTAGCATCTCCTAAACAAGTTAATGCTGAGATGTAATACAAAATGAGATTTTAAAAAATTTCAACTAAGTAGCACACTGAAGGAGCATAAGTAAATGGTAATAATAACAACCAGTTGAAGGCATAGCAGCAACAAGGTAGGTACTCAAATTCAAATGATAACAATAATTTATTTGAAGAAAGCGAATGTAAAAATTAACAAAATCAAAATAATCATTTTATTATAAATAAAGATTAGTCTTAAAATTATCACCAAAATAATCAAAAAAATTAGAAAATACAAGATGGCTAGATGAATTACAATAATAACAAATAAAATTCTAATTAACATAATTAATTTTAAATTTAGCAGCAAAATTTCTTGAAAAATAATAACTTTAATTAAGATTAGCAATTTTATGAACATGAACATGTATAATCGAATGGTAGCTCTCCTTAGTAGAACTACATGGAATATCAATAATATAATGAATAATAGAACAATCAATATTATCAACCACAAATATAGAAGAATGATTTAGATCCTTTATACTCTGAAAAATCAGGTAAATAAATTTACATTAAATTTAATACCACTTTCATTTTATTTTAAAATTTCATTTGCCTCAGAATTTATTATTTTAATCAACAATATTCTTATAACTTTTCAAATCTACTTCATCCATTTTAGCAATATTTTTTGTTCAATTCTTAATAAACAAATCTTACTTTCTTATAATCTTTTTTTTTTTCATATTTGATCATTTTAAGTTTAATATTTTATTGATTATTTTATTTAAATAAAAATTTAGTGACTGATAGTGAAAGTGATGTATTATCTATCCCTGTTAACGAAGTTGCTTATGCTTCTTAATCTAATAAGATGATTAATGCTTAAATGAAGGATAAATTAAAAATAAATCTTGGGTGCTTGCAAGTAAAGGATCCTGCTAACAATAACATGAATTTAAATCTGGGTAAGCTAAACGGTGAAGGCTAGTAAGGATAAGTAGTTCATGAAGAAATATTTGGATACCATGATGAATTTATGAATAAGTTCGATGAATTTTCTTAATCTTGGAGAGATGCTATTAATAAAGAGAAGCAAAGATATTAAAACGATATGGCTCCGATTTCTCATATTTATGTCTCTGCTTTGTGAGTAAAAGGCCAGCGAGCGAAAAAGTGATATTTACAAGTAATTTCAAAAAATTATTTAAAAAATAATAAATTTTAAAACATTTAAAACTAGTAAAAGAATTAAATAAAAATAATAAGATTAAAATAAATATTTATTAATCTATCTTTCTACTAACTACTACAATATCTACATTTTATTATAAAAAATATATTACTATTTCAAATATGATTCTATTCATATTAAAGTTTTGTAAATAACATGTTTATACATTAGCCTCTGTTTCAAATATTCTTAATATTCTTTATCATCCATCACATATTATTCATTAAATTTCTGTCTTTTTCTTACTTTTTTATTAAAAAGTTTTAGTTTTTTTTATTTCAGTTTTTATTTAATTATTTTTTAAAATCAAATTTACTATAAAATAAATTTTTTTGATTCTGAAAAAATGGAAGGAGAATTGCTGAAATGTGTCTACACTTCGAAAACTTCTACTGCATTTATTTTGATTATTTAACTCATTTTGCAATTAATTTATTTTAACCTTAAAGACAGCAGTTTTTAGATAGATCTGATAGAGCAATATTTTGTTTGGCTAATAACCTTAATTTAATTAAGATATATAAAGTATAAAAACATTAATTTCAACTTAAATATTTATAAGAAAAGCAATTAAAATTGTTTATATTTATTTACAAGCTTAAAATGACTGAAAATTGTAGATACGCTGAATAATCATAATTTAACTATCACTTGCTTACGATCCCTCAATCCAACGGGTCTAAATTATTTTTGTATTATAGAAGATATGCAAAAAAGAAAGTGTTAGAAGCAATGAAAGACGAAAGCAAGAGTCTTTACGATATATTTGATTAATTGAAAGCTGAGAAAAAGCAAAATCAACCTTTAAATAGAAATTAAAAAGGGGAAAAAGAACCCGTTCCTGAGCATAGAACATTATAGATAATTAATTTTGATAGACCTTTTGAAGATGAACAAGTTAAGAAGTGGTTTAAAGTTATGGGAAAACTTAGACAAGTATACACTGGATCATATAAAAATAAGAAAGCGTAATCAATGTTTGCATAAATAAGAAGAAAGAATATTTTAAATTTTAAGTTTTATCAAAAGCATTTTGAGTAAAGAAATAAAATATTTTATTATTAAAAAGTTAAGGAATAGCAAAGAAAATTTACTTTGGTTTAGTAGTCTTCAAAAATGAATTCGATATGACCAAGTGCTTTGACAATGACCTATTTTAGACTAAACTTGAAGAATACATGAAATACTAGCGTAGATAATAAGATTCTGAAGGCAAAGAATAATACTTAAGAAATCTTTTATCTTCTTATGAAGTAATTAGAAAATATTTTTGTATAATATAGATATTAATTTGAACTTAAATCTTTAACTAAAAAGGCAAACACAATAGATGAAGAAAAACTAGAATTTTTGTCAAAAATGGAGCATGGAGGATTTAAAATAATAACTGATAAAACAGGTGAATATGATCCCAAGCAAGTAGATTAAATAAATGCAGATCCAACACTTGATCGTTATGGCAATAAGAAAAAGTAAAAAAATAAAGAATTTTAAGACTTTTACAAGTTTTAAGTGAGCAGAGCAAATTTAGCAGGTAAAAAAATCTAAAAATTAGCAGAATATCAAAATTAATAAAAATATTAAATCTAATAGATACCTTAGGCATGTAGAATGAAAAGGTTTTAACAGACAAAGAGCTCTTGAAAAGAAAGAAATAGATGTTGATCGAAGGATTTGAATAAGATCGTGAATTGCTAAAAAAATTAAAAAAGAATGATGACTGATTGATTGATTGATTAATTTATTAATTTATTAAAACCCTTAAAATATAAAAAATAAACCATAGTCTTGAATTATAAATTTAAAAAGATTAAAGATGATTGTGCTAAAATGTGAGGAATTAAATTAAATTAAAAAAAATTATTTTGTTATAAGAACAAAAATGTATCGTGCTAACTAAAATAGAAAGTCTGCTTCATACATAAACAAATACACTTATTTACTGACTTTAGTTCTTTCTTTCTTTATTTTTTTTACATATATAATATATAAAAATATATATGTAATTCAATTTATGTTAATAAATTTATTAGTAATTTATTTTACTTTAAAATTCTCTTTTATCAAACTTGAAATTAACTATCTAATTCTTTATCTATTTATTGTCTGTCTATCATAATCAATTAATAGAATCAATCACTATCTATATACAATTAAACTAACCATTACTTTGGATTTTATTTTCTATGCTGATTCATGCCCTTTGTGATCTTTGAGGAGAAAGCATATCAGTTGCTCTTGATGATTATTATTTTTACTAGCCAATAGTAGATTACTAAATAGATGCTGATTATACTCTATTGTTTTATTTATATTGCTAGTAAGAAATAGGGTATTAATTAGGAAATTAAGTGGATTGTCTAGAGCTAGTTAAATAACTTTCTTGAATACTTTTCTTACTCTACTTTTATTCAGTTTTAAACAAATTCAATTACTATTTCTGGTCTTTTTTTTCCCTATTTGCTGCTGATATCGCTAAGTAGCTTCCTTAATTAGAATATGATGATTTAGCATTATCATTTTTTTAGATTTTAGAGTACTCTATCTAATTAACTGATTTTTTAAGAGTTGGGTATTCAGTGTGGTGATACTTAGTATAGTCACTTCTATATCTCTCAATCCATAAAAGTTTTTCTTTATCACTCATAATGTTAGTAGAATATTATTTTCTGTACGCATCAAAAATCTAACTATGCTTGTTTTCTACCTTTATCCTTTTTTAGCCACGAAGGTTAAACATATCTTTTTCATCCACTAAAGCTATTGTTCCATAACCAAGCTCAAAATGATCTTTCTTGTGAGGAGGAACTTTTATACCCTTCCCTTCAAATACCATGTCGCTACGTTTTATAAAATCTTCCCAACTTCCCTTTGTGTATGCTGAAATCTTAATAGGACTATGAGGACGAGGATTACCATGAACAAACCCATCTTATGAAGTTTTTTTAATAAGATTCTTCCAACCTTCTTTATGGTCTGAATGAGTATGCTACAAATCTATAATTAGCTATTATCTAGGTGAACAAACTTCCATTATTCTACTTGAAAATGCTTTTAAAATCTTTGAATGCTATTTAAATTAATTTTTATTTATTCTGTATAAGTCAATCAATCCAAATTTTTTTTTAAATAAAAGTGAATAAATTTAATAAAAATAATGTTTTTATAAAATTTTCCAGTTATTTCTGATTATATAGTCTTTATCTATCTCGCGATCGATCTTTTTTAATTTCAAATTATATTTGATCAAAGTCATACACACAGTTTATCTAAACTAAAATAAGTAGAAAAAACGTAAATATTCTTTGATTTAAAATAACTTTTGCTTAAAAAGCTATTTTTAAATTTGTATTAAAAATGATTGAAAACATCTGAAATATTTTAATGTATTTTACAAATGTAAAAGCTATAATTTTAACTATGAAAAGCTTTTGATAATTAAAAGCTTATTATAATTGTAAATAAAATGACTATTATTTTATTTTAAAGGAAAACAAGCAAAAAACAATAATTTTAACTAATCAATAAGTTTAACACTTCTTAATATATTTCATTTATCTTTTTTGTAGTGAGCTTAGTATACCAATTCAAATACTTCTCCGAATCTCTTTTGTAAATGCTCTAAAAAGCTTTCAAAAGTTTGATAATCAGTAGATTTAATTGGTTTGTCAATAAAATAGGACATTTCAGACCTTAATATATAAAAAATACTTAAATAAGTTAAGATTTAAAATATTTTACCCTCTATTAACTTTAATATTCTTTTCATGAATCAAATTTTCGTTACCTACACATATAGCTATTTATACTGGCAACTTTCTCTCGTAAGCATACTTTTAAGATAATATAAAATTTAAAAGTATTTAATTTAAAATTAATTTACTATTATCATTCCTTTCTTTAAAGGTCCTGGTTTAGTTGCATCAAACATGCGGTGTCCTTCAGGGTATACGAGCAAATTGTTTCTTTTCGAAGCAGCCCATTTATCATCACACCACTTATAGAACCTTAATTGAGATTTTCAAAGAAAAATTAAAAATTAAATTCTAATAATAGCAAATAAATAAAATCTTATTTGCAAATAATTTTTAAAAAATGTTCATGTTTTGCTTGATAAACAGATTTAGCATTCATATTTACTTTTTGAAATCCTTTCTAGGAGCATCTCTGTTAAAATACCATAGAGTTCTCATATAAGGTGATGCAAGTAAGGAAATTGGGAAAGCAACAGCGACCAAATATCTTAAAATATTTATAAATGTAATGTTAATGAATGAAATAAATATAATTTGTAATTTTTAAATTATTTTCCAAAAATCAAATAAATATTATATGCAAATACCTAGCTAAGAAATTAGCTGTGTAATCCATCATTTTGTCATGAATAAAGAAATCACTCCAAGATCTATGATTCACTAAAATAAGTGCTTTTTCATTACGGACAGGTTCTTGTGAACCTTCTAATTTTTTTAGTTTTGCATTTAAAAAAAGGCAGGTCATTCCAGCCCAAGTGCTCTAAATGTTGAAGCCATTTAATGATACAATACCATAAATAACGCTTATTGAACTAATAATATAGTAAACGACAACCATATTCAAAAAGAAATGCACAGCATTGTAAATTTTTATCAAAATCTTCATCATTTTTATTAATGAGTTTTTTATAATAAATTTTTTTCCTTTACTAACTATTTTGATAAAGAATATTTCAATTAATTATGAAATTATTTATTTATTTATTGATTATACCTTTAAGCTTATAAATCTTTTATTCATCTAACCTTTTCAGAAAAATAGCAATTATTAGGGAAATTATACGTCACCCTAAATTACATCTTCAAGTAATTAATAAATAAAAAAAGTATTTAATTCTACTTAGAATATGCATTTTTTTTAATTATTTGAAATTTAAAAGAAATTGCCATAATTACTGTATGTTAATATGTCATTTATTGCATAAACAATATAATAAGAATATATATGCAATATTTGTTAACTCTATAAGTCAAATCAAATTATCAGAAATTATTAGAAATAAATTTGATTGAACACAGAAATACCAATTTTATAATAATCTTAAACCAAAGATTTTAAAAATATTTTTATTAAAAAAATTTAACCTCTAATATTTATTGCTTTATGCTAAAAGTTTATTTATGCAAGTATGGTTTTAAGGGGGAAAGATATTTTTTTATAGCAAAAAAACTTTCTTTCGTTTTTAAAAATAGATATTTTCATATTATAAAAATAGTTTAGCAATTAAAATATATCCCCAAAATTTAAAAAAATTAAATCTAATAAATGAATAATGAAATATTTAGACCAATATTGCAAAATAATAAAGTCATTTATCAATAGAATTAATTTTAAAAGATTTATATTTATTTGTATAAAAACAAACTGATAATAAATACACTTATCACATATAAATATATAATTTAAAATATAAATAAATATAAAATTTAAGTCTTTAAACTTAAAATATTTTTAAATAATTAAATGTAATTTATTTTTAGCTGCTAACTCTTTAAGCAATTCACTTTTTTACATCAATCCTCATAATAAACTCATGATTAATTTATTTTTTTAGCTATATTAATTAAATGAGATTGAAAAATAATTTGGTTTTTTTTTAAATAAATATTACTTTAGCAAAAGATCAAAATAAGTTACAAATCCTTTTTTACCAGCATCGAGTTGTTTAAACAAACTACATTTATTATAAAATTAATGAATAAAAAATAAATAAATAAATAAATTACTTTGTAAAAGAAATAAAATCATATCCTCTGGAATTAGCAAAATTCAAAAGATCATTTTATGTTATTTTTCCTTTATTTTAAGAGTCTATCTTTTTATAAAGCTATTTGATTGGAATATCTTCTTCTGAGGGTTTACATATTTAGCTAAGCGTTGATCCTAGTTCATTTATATCCAAATACCAATCTTTATTCTAAAAAATAATTTAAACTCATTAAATACATGAAAACTAAAAAAATATATAAATTACCATATCAGATAACTCAAAGAGTGCATTGATTTCTTTATTTAGAATAATAATAGACTGAATTTATGGGATATACTGCTTTACTAATGTCTTTATATAAAATTATTTATTTAAATTTGATGTGATAAGTTATGTAAAAATTTACTTGCATTTTGTAGGTGAAATATTCTTTCGTCAGACTTTATAGAGAGAGAGAGAAATTATCAAATATCTATTCAAGTACTTATTCACAAGTAAACTTACTGAGATGATGCTTTAGAGTAGGGAGATGAAGTAGTCTTCTTGGAGTAAGCAACTACTAATTGTTATATTTATCATCATTCTATGCGCTCTCTTCTTAAGGCAAAGGGATGTTGATAGGATTTTCAAGCATAGAGTTTGAATGGAAGCTGTAAAAATATGGCTACTGTTGGTCTATGCTATTTTAAGATAATATAGAAGCAACATTTACTACAGATATTTTTTCACTTGCTTATTTTTCATACTGATTATTATGAGATTGCTAATCGCTATCATCATTTATATTTCTGCTAAATTTCTCAAAATCATCAACAGAATTAAAATCATATTTACTTGCTAAAGCATTAAATGTAAGATTTTAGCTATTCTTATCAAATTAAACTTGTTTACTTTTTGTACTATTACTCTAATCTTAAATTGGATTATCATTACTTTAAATTTATTGTTACTCTAACTATTTTCCTAATTATTTACACAATGAGTTATTACCGTCATTATCTTGGAAGGAATAGAATCTTCCATTCTACTGATTTAGAGTAGCATCTAACTTGTTTAAGCTTGAATTTTAATTTTGGCTACAATCAGCGAGTTAATTTTCGATAAATATTTAGTCATTTTAATTTTTCGTATTAACTTCATAATTAATACCATAATTTATGCATGTCTGATCAATATTATTGGTTTAATAATTTTACTTGTTTGATAAAGTTCTATCATTAAAATTATCTGATAATCTCTATGATAAATCACTAGTTTATTTATTAGATTAATTATTAATATATTTGCTAACCAAATCATCAACTTAGTTTTTCATGATGCTTTCTGTACCTTTTCCATTATAATTACTTCCTATACTAGAATAATCTTCCTTCATACTCTGCTTCTTAATTTTATCTTCATCGAAGGGCATCTAAGTTGATGGATCTATATAAGAAAATGATGAACTATAAGCATTAATTTAAGGCGATTAGTAAGTTATCTAAGTAGATTATTAGTTTGAGAGTGCGGGAGTAGATTTAGGGATGTATCTATCTAAAATCTCCTAAATACTAGAATTAAATTGTATCTTCGTAGAAGAAATGCTGCTATTTTATTATTATTAATTTTGGTAAGACGAGGTTGGTGTAAGCGAAGTTTATATTTCAGGAAGCTAATGTGTGAGATTCAAAGGCTGCTAAACAAAAGAGTTATACTGTCTTTGGTTTTTTTAATCATCATTTTATTGAATGTTGCAAAAAGAGTTAGAATACTAATATTCAGGCTGCTGTGTATAAGATAAGTTATGCTTATCAGAAGTAAATTAAAATGGTTTAAGAGTGTTTATTCTAGTATTTATGTCATATTAGTAGCTCAACTTTTTATTCTCATTTTCTATTTTAGAATTTAATGCACTCCAATCAGTAAGTAAAGAATTAGATTATTTAGCATTTTAGTTACTTTCAGCAGCATTAGTATTGTAAATTTAGTAAGATGGAGTATATGCAGATTCTCTTTGAGTTATTGGTTAACTCAAACTTTCCCTATAATTATAATTTCCTATACTTGATGACTCTAAATTATTTTGCTTTTATTATTCTAAAGAGTGCTTTGCTGGTATACCATACAGATTACTTACTCCACTTTAATAACAATTCATTTATGGAGTTTTACTTGCAGTTGGTGAGGAAAAGTTAGCATAATCATTAAAGTATGAATTACTAGTTGTCGTATTTGTAGGCTGTATGGAATTTTGAATAGAACCTAGCCCATATTAGTTATTCACATTTTGAGGTTAATTGCCTACTTTGTTCGCAAAGCTAAAATACTAATTTTGGGTAGAATTATCACTTTTTGGAGAGATTAAATTATTGATTCTTTCATTGATATCTGTTAAGAGAATGCTAGTTTCTATCTAATCTGTTCTTATATATTATTGTTGTGAGAATGGCTAGACCTTACTCTTATCAAAAAGATAATCACTGCGATCAGTTTTATTTAAATTTTAGTTTTGATAGTAATCAGCTTGAGAGATTTAAGGAGATCCTTAATAATTTTTTGCAGTAGAGTTTTAATTACTATTACAAATAGGATCAGCATTTAAATCAATCTGCATAGAATTTCTTAAAGAATACTTTTTAGCTAAAGAATTTTCTAACTTTTAAGATTATTTTATTGGATCTTGCAGTAAGAAATCATAGCTCATTCCATAGGAATCTTTTTAAGATTGAGATCGTGCTTGCTTAACCTCACTGCCATTATAACTATAAGCTTATCCTACTAAATTGATTTAATTATTTGATTTATGAGAAGGTATAACTGGCGAAACTCCTCCATCATGTAAAGGACTGATATTTTTGTTTTCAAAGGGACTTTAGTATTTCTAGCTTGAGTTCTATTTAGAAATTTAATCTATAGATTTTGCATCTGTAAATTAATTTTATGGGAAATAGCTATTTTAAGTGATACTAAAATTACCAGTTTTCTAAGCTGAAGCAGAAGTACATTAATATTACAAATTTTACTTAGCAGGTGTATCCTAAATAGCAAAATACTCATCTTGAAAAACAACATTACCATCTGTAGACTGTTTTCTATTGCTAGATTCTTTATGTGAAATAAATTTGCTTGGAGACTCAAAAGTAAACATTTTATCTTATATTTACTAACTGAATTCCCTATTTCCTTAGCTAGGAAATTTATAATTTTAAGGTGTAAGACTCTTTAGTGTGTACTTGTCTTCATAACTTTTATTTGGATTGTAGTTATTTGACTCAATAGTGTCTAAATTGAAATTTTAATCTACAAAGTTTTTCTTTTAATATGAATTTTCATTTAACTATTAGATCGAAAGTTTTCTATTTTGATCTTACTTAATTTCATCTAATTGATCATATTGTTGATAGTTATAATTTTAATTAGAAGTATTCTTCTAGTTGTGTTCGCTATTCAAGTAAATAGTTTCTATCCTATTAAGTGTATATGCATCAGAATTAGAGTTTATATCTAGTAAATATGGACTATACTAAGAAGGTAAAGATTCATTTTTTGTATTATAATCTTAAACCTTGTTTGCCCTTTTAACATCTTCTTCTCTATTTTGTTATTTAGAAGCTAAATTTTACTAAGAAATGTTCTAATCATTTTCTAACTTTACTAAATTTACAGAATAATTCTTATTTTGAGAGAGCTAATTTAATTACAAAAGATTTTCACCATTTTTATTATTAAGCTATCTATCAGTGTTACTTAATGAGGATGTTATAGAAAATTTTCTTTCCGATTAATCCTATGCAGCTATTCCAAAAACTTTATTTGAGTTTTCGCTAAATACCTTTGTTTAAAACGACTGTGGCGATAATACATTTTATCTAGGAGTTTACATTTAATTTGCTGCTTATAAATCAAAGCTAAAAACATTTGTATTAAGCTTTGAAGATGATATGCTATCATTTTCTTTTTTATTTGGAGTTTGCTTTACTACGTCTTTTGGTGTTTATAATTTATCATGGCTATGAATTTGTGAATTATCTTTACTAGCGTCTTTGCTTGTGTCTACATTATTTTTTTTAGTTATTTTTTTCCCATCCTTGCTATGTAAATTTTGTTTATTTATGGGACTCTTCTGCTTAGGTGTAGGAGATTTTTTTTGTTTATTATCTTAATTAGAAGTTAAATAATTTGCATATTTAGGAATTGAGGGCACTTTTTTTAATTTGTTGTGTAAATTAGATTCTTTAGGATTTATAGTGTGCTAGCTTGAATCGTTTCTACTTGTTAATGAAGTTGTCTATTTGCTATTTTAATCCTCAATTTAAAAAAAATAATTGGGTTTTTAAACTCTTGCAGAGTTAATGTTGATAATGCCTGAGTCTGTCATAGATGCTCCTTAAATTTACTATGATAACTTTGAGGATAATTTATTCTCAGTCTGTGCTTCTTGCTATGATAGAGATCTGGGTTTTTTATCTAAAGGAGAATTTTGCTCCTTGCTGACTAATGAAACTACTTTACTTTAATTGATAGGCGTAGGGGCGTTGAGTCTATATGTTATAAGATTTACTTTATTACTATTGCTAATGTTTGTCGTAGTAGTATAAACCTGTTACTGGTTTTTACTATGATCTTCTTATAGCTTTTAAGGATTATTGCTGTTGTTGTTGTTTGAAGCATTTGTATTATTATGTTAATTCTTATGCTAAATTCCATTATTGTGGTTTAAATTTTAGTGAGTGCTATTCCGTGATATCTATCTATCGCTTATAACCTAACTGTTGAAGCTATCATTTGGATTTTGCTATTTGTGTGTTTAAGTTTACTCCTACCATTTTTAATATTTAAAAAAATGTTAAGCTAAATTAGCATTTTATATATTTAGTAAATAAAATTAATTGATATAACTACTCCTTCATTTTGCTGTTGCTAATTTTTATGAGTCTTTAAGAACTTCTTTAATTCTGTCTACATCTAATCGATTACTAATGTTTAATTTATGAAAAAAATGAGTAAAGATTTTTAAATTGTTAAACTGTATTATAGTTTTAAAAAATCTTACATTTTTTTTTGCTTTTAATTATAGATATAACTTAGTTGTTTCCCTCTTTAATAAGCTGTCTTAATATGTTCTTATCATCTCTTATAATCTCTATTAATTCACATTTTATATTATTTAATGATTATTTCAGCACTCCAAATTTTAAAAAATGTAGTTCAATAATAACTGAAGCAATTTACGTTGACATTTTTCTACCTATTCTATATACTCAATATTGCTTGTTGAGTTGATCGCGTTACCCTTGATCTAATTTTTTAATTCCGTCTACTTTCCTTTACCAAAAGTAAATGTGTTCATTTACTTAAATGAATATTTGTCAGCGAAAATTTCTTATTTATTGCCAGCTAAAAAATTAATAAATTGAAAAAATATTGTGAGTATAATTTATAATGCATGAATGCGAATGTTTGACTGATTACTTATCAATATATCTTTATTTCTTATTTTATTTGAGCTTAACATGAAAAAAATTTAAATTCAGCTAATTATTATCTTTTAAAAATTTTGTTAATTATATACATTCTTTAAAAACTTCTTTTTCATTCACAAAATAACACTATAATTCATTTTTTCTCTTCATTTAATTTCTTTTTTTCAGTTAAAATAATGTTGAAAATTTTATAAAAATCTTTCATTTGCAAAGTATTTTTGGTCTATTATAAAAAATTAATTCAAAATACATTTTATTTTTAACAATTAGAATTTGATTTTTTCTACATATTAATTTTTTATAAAAACTTATTTCTATCTTTAAAAACGATTTATAATTTAATTACACATTTTTATTCTATTTTAGGAATATTTTTATTCATTCATTAAGTTTATTTTATGTTTTAAAGTTTACATGAAAAATAGACATTTTTCCTTCCATAAAAAATTAATTATAATATGAAATGAATTAAAAAAAACATTATAAAGATTAAATAAGCTTGAGAAAAGTTTACTTTTTTTAGAATAAAAATTATTTTTTATCAGAACTCATTTTAAATTCAAAAGAAATTATTTTAAATTTAACATATTTTTATTTGAAGAATATTTTTTATTCATGTACTTAGTTTATTTTATATCAAAGACTCTTAAGAAAAATAGACATTTTTTCTTCCAGAAAAATAAAAATTAATAAAATTATGAGATGAATTAAAAGTAAGCATTTAGAAAATTAGAAAGGCTTGAGAAACATTTGTTTTTAGAATCGCCATAGAAAGCTTCTGGAAAACCTCTATTCTCGTTTCTAAAACCAATCATTTAATATTAAATATATCAAAAGAAATTTTAATTGGCGAAAATAACAATTAAAAATTTTCAAAAAAAAAGTATAAACAAAAAAATTAGTCGTATTTAGAAAAAATGGAATTTTAGAATTTAGGAAAGGTTTGCTCGATACTACATTGCAAATAAAAAGATTTTCTACCTTATAAATGTGGCTGTTGCGAAAGAACTGTAATTAATGAATAATTGTTTTTTTAATTGATTAAATACTTACAACCATTTATTATTATAAAAGTTTTGTCAAGACCACTTTAGACAAGAAGCTCATGAATGCAACTAATCTGATAGATATGCTAAAAAAGCAATTGTGTGCCCGTTCTGTTTATAAACTATAAAATATAATGGATCTCATTCAGAAACTGAAGCCGTAACAAATTTTAAATCAAATTGGCATTTTATATTGAAATGAGTTAAATAATATGAAACAAAAATTTGAAAATGTAATATTATTTATTATAAAACAGCTAGATATACATTAGGCTACTGAATGTGATTAAAAAAATAGAGAGAAGGCTCTTAAAGAGAAAGAAAAAATATTCTGTGAATCAGGTAAAAAATGCAAACAAGCACTTACTGATCTGAATACTTTTGTTTGCAAATTATGTGATAGACAATTATGTTTAAAGCACAGAATACCTGAAGAGCACGTATGCTAGAAAATAAAAAGAGATCCTAATTAAAAAAAGATAGTTTAAGTTGAACAAAAACTTGAACAAATACGTTTAGATTAATAAGTAAAAGAAAATCCTAGCATATTAGGAGGAGCTATTAATTAAAGAAGAGAATACAATGTAAATCAGTATCAACAGTAAACAAACCAATAATATCAAATTTAAGCAAATAACTCACAATAATAATAGTAAGATTAGTTAGCTTAGCGCAGGTAAATGATGTAAATGAGAGCTTAACAGTAGCAGTAATAAAATTAAAGTAATTAAAACTAAATACAAAATCAACAAAGCTCATAAAATTAGCAGCAAAATATAGGATACTGGAATACAATACATTAATAAAATGCTTAGCAATAAATTTATCAACCACAACCTAGCCAATAATAACTGCAAACAAATTAAGTAAGTTAAAGAACTCAGCCTTCAAATTACAGAGAACCATAAAGAGAGGTAATATTTTAATTAGTTTTTCTAAGCTTAAATAATTTTTTTATAAAGATATGTAATGTTTGTGGAAGAAGCTTTGAAACAATAGTAGAGTTACTTTCACATGCAGAATAAGCTCACTAAGCATAGTAAAATAATTCAGGTAATTCAGCTTCTTAATAATAAAACACTACAGTGAACAATAATAACTAAAATAATTCAAATTAAGCGAAAGAAGTTTGTGATGTTTGTGGAAAAAGTTTTAATGGGTTTGAAGAGCTTATAGCTCATGCAGAAAAAACACATTTTGTTGAAACTAATTGAATTATTCTAAAAAAAAATAAATCTTTGCAAATTAAAGGAGTTAGTTGAGTAGACTTACTAACTAACTAATAAACTAAATAATTATATTTTAAATTTTACTTAAATTGGATTGATAACTTTGATTTGTTAGAAATTTAAAAAAATAATAAATCTTTAATATAATAATAATTAGTTGATTCTTAACAAAACTATAATTCGGCACAGTCAAACAATAATAACAATCGCACATCAAATAAAAAGAGAGGAGTATTTGAATATCTAAATTCAAAATTATAGTCTGCCTCAAACCATCCTTATTTTTATGATTATTTACTTATAATTAGCATATTTGGATTAGGGGCCTATTATTTCTTTAAAGAGATTACTCAAAGTTGAAAATTTATATATTTTGGTAAAAAAATGATAGTTAAATAAATAAATGTACATATATATTTACATACATAAATATTAATATATAAAAATTATTATATTCTTCTCAAATTAGATTTTTTTATAATAGAACTAAATAAACTAATTTATATTTATAAAACAAATCTCTATTACAATTAATTTTTAAATACCTATATAATATTGAATCCTTGGATTCTGTCAGTTTATCTGGTTGTGAAATACAATCAATCATTTTAATTTTATTATCCTTGCACTATATATGAAGCAGGGACAATAAAAAACATTAATTTTATTTGATTTGCACATATCATGGTGATGGGATTATACCAATATTTTTATTTGATATTTTAACAAAAAATTATATGAATTAAAATTAATAAATAATGACAGAAATACAGAAAATGTAATATTTTTGTCATACTTCTAAAATTCTACAGCTTTTAAAAAATATAACTTAAAATCAAACTTTAATATTAAAAAAAAATTTTTTGCTTACCAGTTTATTTAAAAAAAAAATCATTATTATTTATATTTTACTTGTATGCTTCAAATTTATATAATATAAAAAGAATAGGCAATTCAGTAATTTAAATAGTAAAGTATAACTTAATATTTCCAATAAATAAAACAATTTCAATTTTAATTTATTTGCTTTTCATTTGGATTTTATAAATATTCTAAAAATTGGTGATTAATATATTCTATTTTCTTTTAAAAGAATTAATAGTATTATCCTATTTTGTCTATTTTATCAATTTGAAAATAGTTTATTTAGATTTGATTAGTTTTCTTAAATTAGTGAATCTTTTTTACATAATCAATAAAATTAATTATTCTAATTTATCAATATTCTAAATTTAATAAATAAAAATAGTCCTTTTTACTTAACTGAATATATCATAAAATTTATTTCTTACAATTAGAAATAGTACAAATATAATTTCTTATTCAGTAAGTAAAAAATGATAGACAAATAGTAATTTATTTTGTAAAATTTAATTGATTGTTTGAATTTATTAAATATATTCTAAAAAAAAAAGATCATATTTTACTATATTCTAAATTATATTAAATTTAATATTCTAATTCAATTTATATTCTAAGACGAATTTCGTCTCTTTAAAACATTAAACCAAAGACCTACTTTATTAAATAAAAATAAAAACTAATTAAAAATTATAAAATAAAAACTTCTATAAAATGGATTTACAAATTTATAGTGACGAAAATTTAGAAACAAAGTAAGAAAAAGATACTAATAGCTAAGAAAAAGATGAGGACGAAGAAAGAAAGATTTCTGTTGATTTTTCTCAATAATACTTATAGTCTTTTTAGTTTGATTAATTTCGAGATTTGCTCTAAAGATATGAGAATTTTGATGTTTAGAACATAAATTCAAAGGTTTGTAATGAAAAAAATTAAATTGAAGACAAACTAAAATAAAATGTACCATCTTAAAGTTCAGATCAAAATATGGAGAATTTTACAAAAGTATAAGCACTTTATGAAGATTTGAAGAATTTTGTAAATTTTTCTTAAGTATCGAAAGAAAATAAAAATATGGAATTTTAATTAAACTCAAGATTAAAATAACAAGGAACTTAGAATGATTTCTAAATTTAAAAAGGAATTTATGATGCTAATACTATAGAATTTAAAAGAATAATAAATTCATAAATTTCAACTGAATAATACTAAAATCTACTTAATTCAAGTAGAATCTAAAACAATGGAGAACCAAGCATTGAGGTTTGTAATTAAATTAAGGGATAAAACAACTAAGATAATCATAATAATCAAGATTCTTAAAACACTCCTTAAGAAGATTGTATTAAGAAATTTGATTTAGAAGAAATCAAGGAATTTATCAGTAATATTCCATTCTCAAGCGAATAACTTATAATGTAAATAATACATGTGTGCTTGGTTTGTTTACTAGGTAATAATGATTAAGGGAAGTAGCAGCTTTTAGGTTTTTTATTAGAAATTCAAAACAGGCTCAATGTAGAAGAATTATTAACTCAAGAAATATAAGATATTTTGACTAAACTTAAATTTAATATAACTTCTAATGAATATAAGCAAGCTATACTTAATTCAGACATCCTGTTAAAAAAAATTAGACCACTGAATATCAATGAACTTAAAAAATTAATCAGCAAAACATTAAAAGGTTCTGAGCTTGTAAAAGATTAGGAAATACTATTATTTTTAGGTGAAACTGGTACTGGAAAGTCTACTACAATTCACTTATTGGCTGGGTCTAAAATGATAGTTCTAAAAAATCAAGTAGTAGAAGGTAGGAGTTTACCTTATGTTGGCCCTGATTCAAATAATATAAAAAATGAAGATCTGAAGAAAGTAAAAATTGGGTTCAGAAACAAATCTGAAACTCGCTATATTACCCCTATTCATGTAAAATATACTGATATTGGAATTAATAAAGAGGGATACTATATTCTTTGTGATTCAGCAGGCTTTGGGGACACTAGCGGAGCAGAGGTTGATATTTCAAATGGAATTGGTATAGTAGAAGCTGTAAAAAAATGTAAGAGTGTGAGACCTATCATTTTAGTAAGTTCTACGAGTGTCGGAGAAAAGGGATAAGGAATAAAAAAATTAGCTCATATTTTAGTTGGATTAGTTAACAATATTTAAGACTATTTGAGTTCATTTTCTTATATTTTTACTAAATACTAACCAGAAATAGATATTGCAGCATCACTTCATTCAATCAGAAATAGTTTAAACTCAGATGAGATTTAAAATCCAGACTTTATCAGCCTCTTCGAAGATATGATAGACAAGGCAGAAGTGAGTGATTTAAAAGTAGATCCATTAAAGGATAAGCCTTCAATACTTATAAAAAAATTACTCTAATAAAGACCATTAAATAATCCTAAAAGAGTATTTTAATTTTCTATTACTGAAAATTCTAAGAATGTAGTGCTTGAATAAGTCAGAATTAATTAGATGTGTATAATTTCTGCTATTAAGAGACAAGAATACGATTTGATTTAATATAAGTTAGATGATTTAGCCTACTTGATTGAAATTTTAAACTAAGACTTTACGAAGTAGATCTACTCAGAATGTATCAATTATGTTAAATAGCATTTAAACAAAAGCTATGAAGATGCTGTTGAGCAGCTTAAAAGATGTATTAAAAACTCAAATAAACTCGATATAGACGATTTAAAAGAATTTAAATAGCTTGTGGCTAGATTTGAAAAAGTAGAAAACTTAAGAAAAGTACATTTAGGCAATGATGTTGTTTAAGCATCATCTCTCATTTAAGCGTTAAAAGAAGCTGTGTAAAACATGTCTAAATCATTCACTGATGAATAAGCTGATATTAAAAATTCTGAATCAGTTAACAATCTTGATAACATAAAGCTTATAGCTTCACATTTTCCAGAAATTTAGCTCCAATATAATTAGCTATGCTAATTAATTAGTCAAATGATTTAAAATATTGCATCCTCATGCAGCGAAGCACTTGAAAATTAAGATTTCAGTAAATTAGCTTCTATTTTATCCTAAATTAAACAAAATTCTAATTTGTACAAGAATCACTTAAATGAAGAAGTTATTATGACATCATTTAATAAAGGTGTTCAACAATTTACAACCTATATTTACAAAATTTGCCTTGAAGCAGATCAAATTTTTTAAAAGATAAAAAGAAGTGATGAAGATGTTAAATAATTAAATTCTATTATAAATATCATTGATTCAGCAGAATAAACAATAGAACTCAGGTAACACATCCAAAATGAAGTAGAAAACATAAAATTGTCCAAATAAAATATTATTTAAATGGCTATCCAACTATTTGAAACATTTAATAACAAAATTGAATAGTTGCTTAAAGAAAACCATGAAAATTCACTAAACTAGCTTCAAGAATTATTTTTTGAAATCGGTCTAATTAAAATGATTAAAGGATTGGATAATTTGATTGGTGAGGCATACCATAAGACTGTCCAAGAAGTCGTATGCTTAATGAATTAAAAAAATAAAGAAGTAGAATAATTTCTAAGTGATTTTTGCCTAGACAAAAAAAGGATAGATTTTGGCAAGATCTTGCGCTGCATAAATTGGTTGAAACATATGTAATGGATGAATAATGTTAAACCTGGAACATACGATAGGATAATCAAGTCAATATCAGAAGAGTTATTCAAATATTGTAATTAATAAATACTTGAAAAATTAATAGACTTAGACTTAAGCCAAAATCATCCTGAAAATATTTAAATTGCTTCTGACCTTATCACAGAAATAGATAACATGCGTTCGTTCGAGAATTAAAATAGCTAACTAGCAAATCTAAGAAATTTGGCAAACGAAAAATTTAAGGCTTCTCCATAAAAAGTATTTGATTATATAAACAATCTGTTTAAAATAAGTAAAAGTGATTAAGAGTAGTCTAGCATATAACACTAAAATTAATTTTAAAGTAAATTAGATGGAAAAAATTTAGAAACTTTACTTAATTATTTAGATGCTTGCCACAAAAGTAGGTGGCTAAGAGATGATGCAAACAGCTCAAAACTAGTTTTAACTGAATTTTTATTATAGTTTGGAGAAATTAAACAATAAGAAATGCTAGAATCTTTTCAATATATAAAAAATGTAACTCAAAATGAGATTAAAACAATACCAGGAAATGCAGTCAAACTATCTTTAGCTCTAAAGTAATTCAAGGAATTGGAAGCATTCCCTTAAACATTTGAGCTTATAAAGGGTTAAAATATACTACTAGAATGGAAAAACACTCTTCATTAATATTATATCGAGTTGAACGATGAAATGAGTAATCCATGTATTAGCAACCAAAACTTGACATTAAAAATATGTATTTCAAGAGCTCTAGCTTCAGTTGATTTTATCTTAGGAGAAAATAATAATTTTCAAAATAATTACAAATAGTTTTAAGTTCTCGTTACTCATGAGTTTAGAGAAGTTCACAAAAGAATTTTATAATGTATAGAAAAAAATGATTTCTAGAGTGTTTAGGTAGAATTGACATCAATTGATGAGAATCCAATTAATGAAAAAGCTTTTAATTAAATAAAATAGCAAATCAACTTACAAATTAATTATTTATTTGAGGAAGCTAAAAAAACAGTAGTTTTTTCAGGTACAGTAATGGAAAAAGCGAAAATATTATAAATTGTAGAAAATCTAAATAAAATAAATTCAGCTAAAAAATACTTAAGTAATCTTTAAGGTGTTTTGGACTTGGAAAAATTTGCACTTATTGAGGAGTAAATTGAATAAATTAAGGTAGCTATAGGGAAACAAATAATTTAAAATTTAGAGAGCATACAAGCCTTGATAAAAAGAGGTTGCTTTTTTGAAGCTGAGTAGAAAAAGGAGCATATTAATTAAATCTAACACATTTTGGGCTTTTATGCCTAAGACAACGAAATGATTAAACAATTAGAAAAGGTGTAAAGTGATCTGGTAGAAAATATTGAAAAAGATCTATAGAGCTACTATAATGATGAATTTGATATTGTGCTTCGTCCTCCTAAATAGATTTTAGAAGAACTTAAAAAACTTTCTGGTAATAATTTAAAATATGAAGAATGCTATCGTTCATTGTAGACTAAAATGATAAATAAGGTGAGAAGTGCTTTTAAAGATTATAATGATTCTTGTCCTGAAGAAAAAAATTATTTCACTATAAAGGTTAATAATTTATTGAACTGCCTACCTGAGGAACTAAAGAATCAGCTATCTAACGAATTCATTAGTTATTAAAATTTATTTAAATAGAAAGAAGAAAGCTATGGAATCAACTTTACGAGAGTAGTTGAAAGCAATAATTTAGAGCAAAAGAAAAAATTTTTGGATAAATGCATTTAAGATCAAATGATTTACTTTTAAGATTAAATCTCGAAAGAAATTTTAACATAAACCAAGTAGTTGAGTTTATAATTCAAAGATTTCCTTGCTGAAAAAAATATTAGTTAAGCTATTTTTCAATTACAAGAGTTAATGCAAATTAAAAATATTTTCGGTTAAGATATTTCAGGGGTAGATACTATCATCAAAGAAGTAAAAGATATTATTAAAACTAAAATATATTAAATTCTAAAATACTTAAAAACTATTGATTCTGTTGAAGATTTAGAGCTATTCGAATAAGAGTATGACAAACTAATTGCTTTTATATGTTCACTTAACAATTCATTCAAAGGAAATTAAGAAATTATAAGCAGGGAGATTTATCGAAATATTGATGAAATTTTCTTTATTATTCAAAAATATTTAATAACTAATTAATAAAATTTTGATAAAAGCTTAGAGGAAAAAGATATATTTCATATTGAAATTAATCTTTAGCTTATTAAAAGATGGGATAAATTTGTTAGAAAAATAAAAAACGATTAAGATGAATTTTCTTCATTAGACCAAAATGATGAGTGGTTAAAATCGGTGAATTTAATAGTAGTTAATTGTTAGCCATATACTTATTCAATATAAAAGGTTTACTTATTATTCGATAAATTGAAAAAAGAATTACTTTCTATTACTTTTAGCAAAGATCTAGAAGAAAAAAGGAATCTTTTCTATAAGAGCATATTTTAAAAACTCAAAATTATGAAAGATGTGTAATCTATATAAAGAAACCTAAAAGATACTTAATTTGATTTAGAATCTTATAGTAAGGAGTGCGTGCCTTAGATTCTTTTATTGATTAATGAAGGCCTGTAAAATATTGAGAAACTTTTGGAGTTAGAAGATCCTCTGCAAAAAAATTAATTTGATTCTTTTAACTTTAACTATGAAAACATCTTTTCTATTGAATAAAATATAAGAATTTTAGAAATTTTTTCACTAAATTCTTCAGAATATGCTTCAGAATTGTTGATAAAAAAAATGAAAACTCTAGGTGATAAAATAATTAATGGTGAAGATATAAATACCATTTTTGATAATCTAATTAAAATGAAATAATTTTCTCAAAATATTCCTTCATTTAAAACTAATATTGAAAAAATTATTGACGAATCTCTTAAAAGTTTTTTCAATAAAGATAAGGCGACTAGAGGATAGAAAATATAAGATTTGGCTTTATAACTGCAAAACGAAGAGACAGGATTAGGAGAAAGTTTAATAGCTGAACATGCATGCTTTAAAGGATAATATTATTCTCTTTTTAATAAAAGTACATAGAAGCATGGAATTGAATATATTACCAAACATATTGAAGGAGATCATATTGAAAAAAGTAAGATAGAAGACCTTCATGAATACATCAAAAAGAAACATCAAGATCTAGTAACTAAGTATTTATCAAATTTGCAAAAATAGAATAATAAAGTAGCTATTTAAGAATTGGTTTAAAAGATTAAACAATTTTCAAGAACGGTGAAACACAAAAATGGTAAAATAACTTGGGATTATTAAATTAAAGAAAAATTACCATCAATTATAGCATAATTATTTGCACTATACACTATTATGAATTCAGAATACTACGATGAAACGAATCAAAATGATTATAATAAGGATTGCTTATTCTAACCACACTCAGGTCAAATCGTTTCAATTTTAAGATTGCTTGGTTTAGGCTATGGAGATGAATGTAAAAAAGGCGATTAAGAAAAGCTTTAGAATAATTTAATTTAAATTGGGACTGGAGAAGGCAAAAGTGTTACATTGGCAATCTCTGTATCGATATTTGCTCTGCTTGGTGTTGATGTCTACTGCGCATGCTATAGCGAAGTGCTCAGCTAACGTGATTATTCAAACTTTTTTGAATTATTTGATACTCTCGGAATCACAGATAGAATTAAGTATGGCCCTTTCAATAAAATATGTGAGCTTTAGATAAACCAGCAAGGTGATATACGTAAATTAGTTATAGATTTTTTAAAAAATGGCTTTTCCACCTCAAGCAGTTGTAAACTATAAGAGACCTCTAAAAATCCTATGATCTTATTTTTCGACGAAGTAGATATTTTCTTCTCAAACGAATTTTTGGGAAGTTTATATAATCCATAAGCTCGTTTAAGTGATATAACTATATATAATCTTAATTTCTTAATTTGGAAAAATAGAAATAATCATATTTCATTAGCATAAATAAAATAGAGTTTAGAATATTAAAAATGCATTGAGAAATTTAAAAATTTGACAGAAATAATTGATGAGTCAATTAAAGATATGATAGCAGACTCTAAAAACTTTTCTCATGAATACTAGGTCATAAATGATAAGATAGCCTATAAAGAATAAGATGGTATTTCTTTTGATGTAACCTATGGCTATAAAACTTTATTTGCCTACTTTTCAGAATATGAATTGGGAAGGATTAGTAAAAAAAGCTTAGAAGAAAATTGCTTTATAGGAATAAGATGTGGCAGCTTTTCTTATGCAGAAATTCCTCACAAATTTCAATTTATTGTTGGTGTAACTGGAACTCTAAAAACTTTAAGTGAACCGGAGCTGAACATTATTAAAAATGAATACAAAATAAATAAATGTACTTATATTCCAAGTGTTTTTGGTAAAAATAAGAGAAAGTTTGCAGAAAAAACTGATGTGCTAGTTGAAAACTCTGATGATTATTTTAAGATCTTAAGACAGCAAATTGATAATAATTTAATAGGTAAGGACTAAAAGAGAGCAGTTTTAGTTTTCTTTGAAAATAAGAAGAAACTAATGAATTTCTATAATTCACCATAAGTTGAATCAATAAAATAGGATATTTAAATAATCACTGAAGAAACAGTATGCTCAAAAAAAGAAAATACTTTACTTATTAAAAGAGCAACATCATCTGGATAGATTACACTCCTTACAGCATCGTTTGGTAGAGGAACTGATTTCATATGTCGTGATTAATAAGTACTAAAAAATGGAGGTGTGCATGTTATTTAAGCTTTCTTTTCTACTAAGAAATCGGAAGAGATTTAAATTATGGGAAGAACTGCTAGACAAGAGGCAGATGGATCCTATAGTATGGTACTTTTAGACTCTGATCTGGAAGTTATATTAGGACCATCATACAGAGACAAGATTGAAGAAATGAGAAAAAATAACGATTTTTACCTTAAACTGGATTAATCTCGTACAGAACTTTAAAATATAGAATTTGAAAATAGTTAAAAATTTATTGAGTTAATTAGGAAAGAGCATGAAAAAGGATAAAAGTTTATTTAATCTATTTTAAATCAAAATGAAGATTTAGTTAAAAAATTCTTAAAAGAATAAAATAAAGGTGCTAACATATATTCGTAATAGTCTAGAATTCTTATTTTAGTTGATGCTACATCTTCTATGGGTGTTTTATTATCTAAGGCTAAAAATACTGTATGTGAAATGTTTGAAAGAGCTTGCTAAATTATTAGAGATAACTCTATTTCTGACGATTCATTCAATCTATAATTTGCAGTGTATAGAGATTATGATTAAATGTAAGAAGGAATTTTATAGTCTTCTCCATGGGAGTCTAAAGCTGAAAATCTACGTAAATTTTTAAATGAAATTAAACCTTTAGGCGGAGGTGACTTTGAAGAAGCAGTAGAAATCGGTTTGCAGCATGCAAATTATGAAAACTCTATTTAGCCTATTTCTTAGGTTATTCTAATTGCAGATGCTCCATCAAAAACTTAAACTTAAATTTAGCAATACAGAGTATAGTATGGTGGTGAAAGCTATTGGTAAAAAACTAAATTTTCCTAAATCACACACTACAAAGCTGAAATAGAAAAGTTAAAAAATTTTAACATACCTGTAAATTGTTTTTATTTACATGAAAAAGCGAAAAGCAATTTTTAAGAAATTGCAACTTTTACAGGAGGAAAATGCTAGGCATTAGATATCAACAAACCTGATGGCTCAGAGATCTTAACTCATATTGTTGTTGAACCCATCCTTCAAAGTGTGGGATAACTTAATGGTAAAGGAGATAATCTGGTAAAAGAATATAAAAAGTTATTTGCCAAAAGTTATAAGTGAGTACCTAATTGATTAAACAATAAAATCTTTTATAAATATAATTTGTTGATTTTTCTTGAAATAAAACTATTATTTTTTAAATTAAAACTATCTATTATACATATTAACTACACTTTTTTTTTATTTAAACATTAATTTTTAACATCTTTTTATTCAAATCAGAATATGAAAAATTATTAATTTTACAATAACCCATTATAATTTACTTTAATGTATAATATATCTAAAATTTAAAAAAAAGATTTAGCCAATTTTAAATGAAATAAGTTAAAATTTGTAACATTATGTAGCAAATGAATTTAAAATTAATAAGTGAAATATTACAAAAGCAAATTTTCGAAAGAGTTTTTAAATAATTAGTAAAAAAATATATTTAGAAAATTAGATGAATTTGAAATCTATTTAATTTCTAAAAGTAATCTAAAAGTTTTTAAGCTTGCTTTATTTATTTTATTTTTTAATATCTCTTTATGCTGAAAATCAAACTCAGATTGTTGAAACATTCCTTTATTTCTAAAAAATTAACAACTCTTTTTTAAACGAAAATCATTTTATTTTTTTGATATTTGAGAAAATTAATCTTTACTTTTCAATAAATAAAATATTAATAAAACTAAACATAATTAATTATTTTTAAGTAATAATTGATTTTTCATAAATTACAAAATCTATTTATTCATTAAAACAAGTTAGAAATATTTTTCTTGTCAAAATTTTTTAAGTTGAATTCACAAAATTTAACAGTTATATTTTGAGAAAATATTTAATTTAAAAGAATATAGAGAATTCCATAAATTTGAACAAAGTTTTATGTCTATTAATTTATTTTTAAAATATTCAGTAAGTCAATTCACTTCAGTTGTTGCAGGGAAGAAAATATTCTCTGATCTATTTAGCTCAAATTTTAATTTAATTTACATTTATTAATAAATTACTGTAAATATTTTATTTGTAATTCTTCTGACTAGGATATTTAAAATAACTTCTCAAAGTGATTATCATTAAAACTCTTAGAAGCTTTATAAATTAAAATACTTTATTATTTTTTAAAATAAATATATAAATTTTACTTGAATCTTTATTTAAATTTGTGATTTGTTTGTCTGTTTCATTTTCGATAAACAAATCTGAAAATCCTATTGTTTTGATTGCAGCATATTAATCTTTGGTTAGAAGTATCATTACTGCTTTTTTTACAAATAAAATATCTGAATAAAGCTAAAAAATATCTAGTCCTTTTTCAATTTATTAGCTTATCATCTTTCTTGCACTAGAATCTAATCCAGAATTCTAAATATGCTCATTTTTCTTCCAAAACCTGTTTATAAATAAAATAAGATCAATATCTTTCTTTATTATAAAAATAAAAAATAAATGCTCTTTCTTTTACCTTACTCCAAATATGATTTTTCTAATTTTCTATGAAAAATTATTGTTTTGAACAGCTTTTATAGATTAAGAAATCATGTTTGACTCAACATTTTTTAAATTTTATTCTTTTGAAGTATTTAAGTCATTCTTTTATTTTGGTTAAATATTTTATTCTTTTAGCTCAAATTATTTATTTTTATTAATCATTTTTCTTTATTCTTATTTAAAAGATTTAGGATGAAAATTATTATTCAAAGTATTTTTTTGAATTGGTGAGCTTAAAATAGAATCAGAAAACTTTGCCTCAACTCCTTGTAGTTGATTTCTCTCTAATTTTTATATATTCTCATATTTTGGAGAGTAATTTATTTACTCTTAAAGGAGAATATCATTTTGATTTGTTAAGGTTTTCTATTCTTTAAAGTTTTGTTATGTAATTTCTATAATTTGATCTTCTTAATTACTATTTTCAGAGTATTTATAGTTAATATTTGTCTAAAGTATTTAAGAATCTGAAGAGAAAATCGATTTTCTAGAGGATTTTGTTAGCATTGAAGGAACGAAGTTAACTTCACATTTATCATCCTATATTTATTCTTCTACGTTTTCTTAGTTCTCGTTTGGTTTTTGCTATTACTGTAATTCTGTGTTTTAATAATTATCACATTTCTAGGTTTCATTTTTAAACTCAAATAACTTATTTATCTTCAAAATTTTTTAATATGTTTGTTAATACATATTCTGCAAATAAAAAATGAAAAAATCTTCTCTAATTAACTGCTCTGAAAAATATCTTCCTATAAAGCCTACACACATTAAGACTGCAAAAGTACTATTGCAAAGAGCTAGAATTTCAGGTATAGTGGGGTACTCAATTGTAAAAAGCTATACAATCTCATCAACTTCAATTGTCGCTTACATAAATAAGCCTAAACCAGTTTATGCTTAGAGCTATTTAAGATCTTGCATCTGAGTGTCTGAGGTGTAAGAAATGGGAGAAGAGAAAGATTTTTGAGATTAAATAACAGCTCCTTATTTTATTGTAGATATTTACTTTTATGCTTTATATGTTGTAAGACCGAACATAGTTGGTGATAAACGAATATAGTTATTTCTATAATTTACTTATATTTAGTTTGATGTAGTGTTGTATTGAGATGATAATAACTTAAGATTAAAGTCAGCTTAAGGTTATACAATAAGAGAATCTATTTCCTCAGGACTGGCACAATTATCTGGTACAGTTGTCTTCCAAGCATCAATGTCCTAGCATTTGTATCCAAGGATAACTAAATTACAGCGATAATTACTTTAAGCCCTGAACGATAAAGTATAATTTTAAACCTTAGAAAAATCTACACAGTTAAATCCCTTTAATTATTAGTCTTGGCATTGGAAGGTATCTAACTTTACAACAGAGTAATCAGTATTATTTATTATCTACAAATACACCTAAAAAACTAAGTATGTTTTATTCTGTTAAGCCTGTACTTAATCTAAGCTAACATATTATTTTGGCCAAAAGTTGAATCCAACTAGATCGTTTCTAAAGTCCATATCTATATCACCTTCTGTGATAAAGCTTTGAGCTCTGAATTTAGGGTCAATTAAATTACAAGCATACTGATAAAGTAAGTAAAGAAAATATGAAAAAGCTATTAAAATAACAGAGACTGACAAGAAAGCTCCAACAAGAGTTCTCTTTCTCAATTTTTAGCGACCTAAATTAAATTAAAAAGATGTGGAAAATATGTCAAAGTTGGTAATATTCATTTAATTTTTATTTTATTTGAGTTTTTGTTTTTTTAAATCAAATTATTTATTATTTTTTTTAACTATCAATTATTTTACTTAATATTTAAAACAAAAAAAACCAAATAAATAATCAAAAACAACTTTAAGTTATATCTATCTCAAAGCTTTAATATTAAAATTATGTAAATATTTTTGTTATATTTTTTAAGTTATTTTTTTTTCTGCAATTAAAAACATTATCGCTGCAAAATATTTTAACACCTGAATAAGTTTTCAATTTTTTTTTCATACTTTTCAAATACTTCATTAATGAAACCAATAAATAAGTAAATAAATGAAAAATTAAAGCCTTCTGAATATAATTTAACGTTAACAAATAACAATGATCAAATTTTGTTAGTTATCTTAAAATACCTCGATTTATGATTTACAAGTATTTTAGAATCTGTTTTAAATTAAAATTATTAAAAAGCTAGAATAATATTTATTTTCAAATTATTTTCTTGAATTTATTTTCATCATATTTTTGAAAATATACTATTCATTTTTTTTATAACATAACTATATAATTTTTATTATTAAAAAAATAATAAATGCATAAACAATTTTTTATTTTTCTATTAATTTTTACAAAATATTT
Organism: Tetrahymena malaccensis 436; assembly: GCA_000231845.2. Classification (NCBI taxonomy): domain Eukaryota; phylum Ciliophora; class Oligohymenophorea; order Hymenostomatida; family Tetrahymenidae; genus Tetrahymena; species Tetrahymena malaccensis. The sequence goes on from JH719961.1 coordinate 968,555, forward strand.
GAAAAAAATATTTGACTTATGCCAAAAATAAAATATAATTTTTAAACAAGTGAATCTATATATAGAAAGATATTAAAATTTTAGCAAAATAAAATTTATTTCATATTGAAATATAATAAAAATTATTGCAAAATCAACAACACTTTTATTTATTAGCTATTTCTGAAAATTCGATAAAAAAAGAGTTTGTAAATATTGCTTTTTATCAATTGTTTGCAATTTACAAAATAATTTAATAATTAAGCAGTAATTAATGGAATAACTTTTTTTTATAATTTACATATTTTAAATGAATTTTTAGATAATAAAATTTTTGTTTATCAGTAAAACTTAATTTTTTATTTTCAAAGAAAAATTAATCTATTTAATTCTGTAGACTTAATCAAAATTCATTTTACCAAGATAGTTATTCCTAACAAATTAACTAAAACAATTCACCTGTTTATTAAAATTGCATTAGATAAATTAATATTTTATTGAAAAAATTTTTTGTTTTTTTCTATAAAAGGTTTTAATTTTGAAAAATCACAATTCCCCAATTTATTTAATCATACTCTCTTAGTAAATAATTGAATTAAACTTAAACAAATATATATGCAAATTATTTTTCTCATATTACAAAACTTTTTAATAGAAAATTAATAATATAAATAAAATTTCTAAAGTTATTTTCTTGAAGTTTTACTTTTTTATATTTTATGCTTAGTTTATCTAATTTTCAAAATATGTGCTAATCTTTCACTAATGATTTTTAAATTTTGTCTTGATGCATTTGTTATTTTTTATTGACGTTTATTAAAATTCTCAATTTTAAATTTAAATTAACATAAAAGTATTTTAAATCAAAATTTACTAAATATGAATTTGACTTTAAATTTTTACAAACTAGCTTAAATACTGAATAACATTTTAAAGACAGACATTTAGTTTTTTATTTTACAGTTATTAAATTAGCTATTCTTATTAATACTTTTTAGAATTAAATATTAATTTACTCTTTTGTATTTATTATAGATAGATTTTACCGTTTTTAGCCTTAACTCATTATTTATAAATAATTAATTTAACTCTAAATATTATCAATTTATTTTAATTTTTTTGTAATCTAAATGAAATAACTTGTATAAATTTAACATAACATAAAACTAAAATTTTAAATAAATATTCATTTTTATTAAATTAAAGGAATTTCTATATCTTATTGCTTATTTGGTTGATGACTATTATTAGATTTTTAGCTAGAACTCATATTTTCTTCTTTTATAGTATCTAGGGGATGAGTTCTTTATTCTAATTCTTCTTCAATATGGTCTAATTTTATATTTGTAGTATCAAAAGGTAATTTGTAAGCCATAAGAGCACAAACTGCTGCTATTATAGATAAACACAGAAAAGGACCATATGTACTCGCATCAAATATAGCAACTAAGATGAAAGGCATTATAACTGTAGAGAATCTAGCAAAAGCACTATTGACTCCTATACCTGTGGTTCTTAGTGGTGTTTCGTATATTTCATTTGTAATAACATAAAGCACGGCATGGCACTATCTATAACAGAATCTTGACAATGATAAAACAAAACTGAAAGATACTTAGTAATATGCTAGTAAGTTAAGTACAAAACAGCCGCCAAAAAATAATATAAGAGAGTTTTTTCTTCCAAAATACTATCTATCAATAATCAAAAAAGTCATTACAACTCCTGGTATTTCTCCGAAAAATACTAATAACATATCACCAAAGCCCTTTTTTTATTGAGCTTGTACGAATGGCAAGATAAAAGTCTATCCTATACTCATAAAATGTATTCCAAACCATTATACACATAAAGAAATTGAAATCCATGTGTATTTATCTTGGAAAAGTTAGAAGATTTTAATATAAATTAAGCTAAGCTAATTCTTAACTTGCTCTATTTATGTCATTCCTTAGAAATGATCATACTTACGAGCTCTCCACTTCTCTAGCTGCTCCATTTCGTCATCTGTGACAACTTCACCACCATCACCCTTGTTAATTGTAATCATTTAATTCATTATATCGGCTGCTTCCTGAATTCTTTTATCTACGACTAAAAAACGTGGAGATTCTAATAAATGCTTATAAGCTCCATAAAATAATATGAATGCTGGAACACAAGATAGCGAGATAAGCAATCTCCAATTTCCACTTGATGTATCATTTAAAACTATTGCAGCCAAAATAACACCTGATGCTAGACCTACTGGAATTGCTGAATTTATTGTAACCACTCCTTTTCCACGCATTTTTTGAGGAGTTATTTCAGAGTAAAAAGTCGTAGAAATGGGCAACGTAATTCCATATACGAATCCATAAATAAATCTCAATACATAAAGTTCTCCCAGACTTTCAACAAATAAGAAAAGGAAGGCAACTATTCCATAAGAGATTGAATTTATTAAAACAACTTTTCTTCTACCAAATTTATCTGAAAGAGGACCAGTTAAGAGAGCCCCAAGGAGATTACCTAAAAAGAAAATAGATCCCAACCATTTATATCTGGATGAATCAATATACTATTCGCCTTCTCCAACTTCATTTGCATGTTCTATATTCCACTAACTCTTAATGATAGGGAGTGTAAGAGACATTAAAATCAACTCTAGTCCATCATTGAAATCAATTAAACACAAATAACCTAATGCTCTTTTTTGATATAAACCAAAACCTATTTTTCTCTCTATAATATTATCTATAACTTCAAGCTTCTATGTTGACTTTGATCCCCTACTATTACTCTTATTAGGGCTACTCATGCTATATATATTTATTTTTCTTATTTACAATTATTTAAACTTTTTATGCTTTGCTTGAATTTTTTGATATCTTTGGTTTTTTAATCTTTTCTATCTCAAAAATGTTTCTCTTAATTTGAAAGAATAACTTAAAAATCTCAATGAATTTATTCCTAATAACCTTTAGAAAATAAATACAAATCTTGTATGTAGTATAAATTTCATTACCTTTCAAATAAATTAAATTTTATCTTCATCAAATAAATAAACTGAGATATCAAAACTTCTATTATTCATTAATTTATTGATTATATTTACACTACCTCATTTCCGCGAAATAATTAATTGTTAAGTCAGCCAATCTAACTAAGGAAAATATTTCTTTTCCATAAACATTCCTTTTTCGAGAAATACGCTTACTGCTTATAAGTTTGTAGATTAGTCAGTCATAATAAATACTTGCTTGAATACCAAAGAATTTATGAAAAAGCAAAATATTTAATTATAAAGAATAGAATAAAAATTAGTAGATGAACACAATAAATTAAGTGATTAATCTATACTAAAAGTTTCTGATAAAAAGCTTACTTTAAATTTCGAATTTTTAATGTAAATTTTAATTTTATTTTTTCAAAAACTTTGCTTTGACAATTACATATTAATTTGTTTTTAATTTAAAGTAAAAAACAATAGCTAATAATTTATTATACCTCAACTTAGTAATAAACGCTCTTTCATCCAAAAGGTCTTTTTTAAATAAAATTTTATTGCTTCATTATTGGCATGTAGACATAAAATACTTTAGTATGATAAATAATAATTTTCTTAATATAATTATAAAGTATTGAATAATTATTTTCTTATTATAATTACAAAGTGTTAAATCATTATTTCCTTAATATAATTATAATCTATAAATTAATAATAGTCAATCAATCAATAATTCAATTCATAATAATAAAATACTGAAAAATTAGTGTTTCAAATACCAAAAACTATTAATATAATTGAAACATAACTCAAAAGCAATTTAGATTAAATATACAAAATTTACTTTTCCTCTCCGTTAATTTATAGTTTTTATAGAGGAAGTATCACGTATTAATGGTTTATAAGATTTATTTTCATTTATTTTATTTATATCAGAAAAATATTTCATAAAGTATCGGTTTAAATTTTTTTTGGATTGTATTTTTTTATAAAATCCTCCTTTAAAAAATATTTTCCCCCATTTTTTGCTAGTTGATTAATTGCATGTTTTTAGAATATACATAGCATGTGCTATAATAAAATCTATAATATTTTATTTCGTAAATATTCTTCAATCATTCAAAAATAGCTTTACCAGGTTTACCATAAAATCTGCGACTAATTTACAATTAAATTCTCTGTCTATAGCTATTAGTTATGATTTGCAGTGAAAGCTGTATTAGGAATTTGTGAGTGAATAATTTTTCTAAAAAATATATAATTGAAAAGAAAGGGAAAAATAGCTAATATAATTATACAAATCACTTAATTAAATTCAGAAAATAAAAAGTGCATGAACGAGCCTCTTTTAGTAGGGGTGGCTGCTCTTCCTATGAATCAGCCAATTATGAATAATTAAAACTAGGCAGCTGAGCAGCAGGATTAAAATTAACAGAATAACAACAATAACTAGAATGAAAATGAAGACGTTGAATAGGGAAGAGGCAATAGTTAAAGAAATTCTGTGCATTCATTTATCAGAGATTCGCTAAGATTGTCATAGAGACAAGTACTTTTTCTAAATAATTTGATATTAAAATATTACAAATGGAGCTAGATTAGCCTTAATTTATAAGGAGCTACTTAAAATATGCGTTTAGTTAAAATTATTTTATATATAAAAAAAAGTAAAATAGAATTAATGTGAGAAATAATTTTAGAGGCTAAATAGAGGAAGCAATTAATGAGAGCATTGTAATTAACGCTCTCTTTTTATTCATTTCAGTTAACAAAATGATAGCTTATATCGTCCTTGGAAAAAACAGTTCTTAAGAGACATGTAAAGATGGTTAACTTTGTATTTGGCTCAAATTAATGTTCTTGCATGATGCTCTCTATAGTATACATCTTATCACTCTGCTTGTAGTTATTTTCATTCACAGGCATAGAGGCATAATGAGTCGTTGGTCGAATATGGAGGGAATGGAAAATGATTACCAGCAAATGCAAGATGGCAACAACCAAGTATAACCTAATTTTAATGGATTTTATGTTACAGAATTCATTACAAAGAAAAATTGGTTTAACTCCTTCCTTTAAGACTCTACTAAACTGTAAATTAAATATCCTTTTAGAATAAAAACAGCATGATTTTGATTTTCTTCTAATGTGTGAATGCATTAAAATCAAAAAAATTGGATTAGGAATTATACTTTGCAGACTTTTTCTAAAATAGACTTTTAATTTTTCACACATAAATAAGAAATATTTAATGCATACATAACATAGAAGAAATAGAATAAAATAGATTTTTTATGTATTAACTTTATTTTTAAATAAATTAGGTTTTATTTGATCATCTTTATCTAGGGAAACCTTTTAATTTTTTATAATGAAGAATAGTATTTATCTAGTTACCCTAATCATTTTTATCTAGCCTTAGTTTACGTGATTATGGTAAATTATTTATCTATTTAATGGTTTTCGAGATTAGAACTCTAATTAAATATTTTTATCAAATAAAAGGGTTATTTTTACCTTGGTATACCTCTATTTTTCTTTGCATCTATATGCCTTTGTATGCCATTTATGCTAGTTATTTATTTGGTTCTAAGGAGAAGAAGAAACGGAATTCAAAGAGGCTTGGATGAGGTAATCATATAAAATACTGAATCAAAGCTAATTTTATCATTTATTTAAAGGATGCAATAAACAGTTTGCCAATAAAATACCTAAAAGATGTTGAAAAGAAAGAAGAAGAAGATACACTAGAATGTTGTATTTGTTTAGTAGAATATGAAGAGGATGAAGAAATAATTATATTACCATGCAACAAAAAGTAACAAAAATTAATATTTTTTAGTAGTTTTTAAGAATACCTATTTTTTAAAAATAGGCACCATTTTCATGCAAAATGCATAAAATAATGGGTTAAGATAAATGGAGTTTGTCCAATATGTAAAAGGGATTTGAAAGAGCTTTTAATTAGATTAAATGATGTTAATGATGAAAACCAATAAGTAGAAATGTAAGAAGTTCATTAAAATTAAAATATACAGCATCAGTAGCATGCTCAGTAGGGAAATAATGATATTCAAAATAACAACAACAACAATCATAATCATGAAGATAATAATAATAATAATTATAATATATAACAAAATGTAATAAATTAAAACGATTAAAATACTAATAACAACAACGATAATAATAGTCACCACCATCATCATAATATAGAAAATTAATACTAACCACCTTTTAGAATGTGATTTCAAATATTTAAGTTAAATCAAAAAATTAATTTAAAATAAATAGATAATTAAATAAATGAATGAATAAACAAATAGGTGATTAAATATTTAGGGAAATTTTATACTTCTTTCTTTTAAGTTTTGAATAACCAAAATCTATCTTTCTATCTATCTATCGAACTATATAAATAATTAACCAACTAAATAAATAAATAGATAACTAACTATTTATCTAATTAATTAATTAATTTATTTATTGACTTAAAGAGTAAATAAAATATTTAAATGAGAATAGGAATTATCAAAATTTATTTATTAAAGATAAATTTAAAATGTACTATTCTATTAATAAATAAGTATATAAGTAAATGTAATGAATTTTAAAAATTTTAATTATTATTTAGTTTTCAGTAAATTAAAATACATTTACTTACTTAATTTTGTATCTAAAAAATATGGCTTTTCTTAATTCTAATATTTATTAGTTAATTTTACACTAGAATTTGTTAATTAAACTTATTTTTTATATCTCCCTTTATTAAGTTTCTTACATTTGCTCTATAACATTTAATATTTCAAATCACTTAAATTTATTTTAGGTTGCCAAATAAGTCTATTTAATTTATTCTTTCAGTCAAAATATAATACTATATTTGATTTTACTGTTAATCATTCAGTCTTTCAATTTTTTTATGGTTAAAATTTGTTGTTTTTCTTTATCCTAATTTTTCATGTTCTAAATTAAATTTTTTGTAAAAAAAGATTCATACGCAAGTAGCTTTTAAAATATCAAGTAAGCAATTTTAATCTTAGATTGATTGACTTTAAATTTAATAGAATGAAATGAGAAATAGAATCGTTCCTCTATCTTGTATTAATTAAAGTTAAAATAATTAGCAAAGCGTTATACCTCTACAGTCTATTGTGAATAGAGAGGCTCAATAAATAAGTAATGAAAACCAGAACAATATTTCAAACTAAAATATCAATGATGTCTCTTCTTTATAGTAATTAAATATGTTTTTAGAAAAAATGGATTTAGAGAAAGGATAAGAAGAAGACGAAAAAGAAAATGGAGAAGAGCCTAAACAAATAAGAGAATAAGAAAAGGTAGTAGAATAGTAAAATTTAAACTGTAGGTAGCCATAAATAGTTATAGAACCAGCCTAGAGTGATTAAAGAAATGTTAAACTGTGCAAGATATGTTTAGAAGATACTAACGAATTAAATAATCTTTTAATAACTCCTTGCAAGTGTTAAGGATCTGTAGGAAATATTCATCAAGAGTGCTTGAAGACCTGGATCGTTAGTTAGGGATACGATTTACTTTCTCCAATTAAATGCGAACTCTGTAATGAAGAGTATGAAATGGAGATTGAAGTCTCTTCCAAATTTATACCAGTAAAGGCTTGCTAAGATACTAAGTGCATCTAGTTGGTGTCTTTTTTTTGGTTAGTGATATTTATGATAGGAAATGTTGCTGCTATTGTAGTCCTTTTATATTATCAAGTGATGTAATTACTTTTGAATTTTAAGTTAAAATAATTTAATTTTATGTCAATTTGTAAGATAGTAATCAAAATTCTTAATGGGGATATATCATAATGGCAGTGGCAATTTTGGTTCTCTTTGAAGTAGCACTTGTTTTGCTTGTAAAGCATTAAACACAAGAAATATTTTTTGGTTTGTATATCAAAAATTGGTAAATTTTAAGTATTTGCTAGGCAGTTGATTAGATATAGAATGATAATAATAACAATGAGTAGATAAATAAGGATAATCAGAAAAGCGATGGGACAGGAGGATAATTTTTCAATAACAACATATCTAGGAATTAGCATTAAATTAGGATTATAGAAAGCAGATCAGTTTTAAGTAACTAAAACTAAGAAATTTATAATTAAAACATCTATAAAATACCTAGCAGATAAAGCTAGAGCCGAAACTCAAACCAATAAGAGATTCCTAAGGCTTAAAACTATTCTTTAGGAGTAAATAATGAAATGCGTTTCTCAAATAGCAATTAACAAAGCTTGTAAAAGAAAAGTATGACAATTAGTCAAATGAAGGCTCATTTGGGTTTAGATGATGAAGATGAAGAGGAAGAAGAAAAGAAAGAAAACCGAATAGATAAAGAAATTTCAGATAAAAAAATAAATGAAAATGATGAAAGGATATTAAATTTTATAAAAAATAATAAAGATCTTTATAACCACATTATACAGTCATACATTAGAATGGATAATTAATTCATTCTAAAAAATAATGAAATTTCTAAAGAAATAACAGTATAGATACCTATGGAATCATATTAAAATACTTAAAATACTTATAATAATGGAGTGAATCATAAATAAAGTGCTAATTAATTTATAAACTTATAAAATATCCAATAAGAAAAAATATTAATTTATGATAAAAATAATATCAATATACATTAATCTAATAAAGTATCTTAAAATAATAATGATAATTTAAGATCTTAGTCTGCATAATAACAATAAAAATATAATAATTAAAACTTGGTATAATCAAAAAGCCATCATTTAATAGATATATTTTAGCAAGAAAACATATTGAATCAATAAACTGAAGATAAAAACATAAAAGTAGATATAAGATATTTTAATTCAAGTAAAGAATAAAATACAATAAATGAAAAAAGTTAAATGATATCTTGAAAATAATTTCCTTTTTATTTAATATTAAAAATTTGATTTATATGTATGTATATATAAACTGTAATTATTATTTTTATCACTACAAAATTCTTTCGTATTGGTTCAATGCTTTGCTTTATTTAAAAATAAATAAAAATATTTAATGATAAAAGTTTAAATTTAAAGAAATATTTTTTTTTATAGTCAATAAATTAGAATAATTTTTGAATTTAAACAAAAAAAGAGCATTAAAATATTATTTACTAATTTACAATTTATAAATTAAAAAATGTAAAATTATGCTGAAGGAAAACATACTTAACAAAATAGATAATAAATAGAAGTGGAATTAAATCAATAATATTTATTTAATTTAAAGTCTGTAACAATAGTATTAAAAATATCTGCTTTTATTTCAATTAGTATGCAAATATAAGAAAATATCTTATTTTTTAATCAAAGGAAAAAATTATTAACTTTGTAAATTCAACACAACTGATCTAATTCATTCAAATTAAAACAGGTTACTTTTTTATTTTAAAGACTTTTGAATTATCAAAATTTTTTTTTCCTCCTTAGAAATTAAATTTCTAAAAAATATTGTGGTCCAATTTACTCCAAATAATTTTATTTGCAAAGATAAAATATGCTTAGTATAATTAGTGCTTTGATAGAATAATAATTTATTTGGCTTAAAAGATAAATCATCTTTCAGCTAATATTTGTGTTTAAATTATCTATTTCAATAAATGTTGATATTATTACAAAATATATTTTTGTTGGAATGAAATTTTATCATAAAGTAATCTTAAATATATAATATATCTTGTTTTAATAGAAAATATATTTTTGAAGTTAATGATGATTAAAATACATATAAGAAAATTAGTTACTTTATATAAAATAAAGATAATAACACACAAATTTATATGATGATTCTAAATTAAATTCTTTTATGCGTGCTTTTATAATAGTGTTTTAATAATTGATTGGCTCTCCCATCTTTATTTATAACTATAAGATGCTGGCCAATTTTGAGATTGAAAAAATAGTAAAAAGTTAATAAATTTTGTAACTAAATATAGTAGTATAAACTATATTAAAATTAAATATTCGCTTTAGCTGTTATTATCACATTTTGCTATTAACGATGCAGTTGTTGTTGTTGCTGGTAAGACTGCTAACTATTGAGTTGTTGTTAACACTGTCGTTTAAAACCTATGATGTATCCAATTACTATTTTACGTTCATTTCATAGTTATTTTAATAAGTCTTTTGGATATCGTTAAAGTTCATATATCTGGTTTCGACTACATACTTAGAACAGAAGGCAAAGCCGCAAAGAGCAGATGCAGCAAAGACTATGCAGTTTACATAAACCTAGGTGTTAAGGAATAATGTTAATGAGATGACGTTACCAAGCCAGTTCATGACTATACTGTAACTCATACCTTCATCTTTCAAGATATCAGAAGTGTAAATTGAAGTAACTGGACCTACTGAGAAATTATAGGCAGCATAGAAGAAAAATAAAAATAAGACCAATAAGAACTGAAGGGTTGAATTATTTTAGACATCATCTTTAAATGAGGCAATAATAGCAAGTCCTGTCTGACAAACAGAGCAGAAAAGGAAACCTCCGACAAGATATCTCTTTCTTGCAAGCTTTCTGTTAAAACTAACACCAAGAGTTGAGACAAAGAAAAGGAAAATATATGAACCAAGGACAAAAGAACGCATGTGGTAAAAATCACTGGTAACTATTCCAAGGACACCAGTAGAATAAACAGCCAAATAAGTGTTACCACACATTTATTGGAGGAAGTTAGTAACCATACCAACTTTGAGTCTGTTCTTGTAAGATTATTCGCTTTCGTTAATGAGGGTTTAGTCGCCTGTAGACATATCTGTGAAGTCAACAGAACCAGGAGCAAGATGGATTTGTTCTTGAGAAAGGACATATTTTTCCTTGTAAATCTACTCAACAGCCTTACGACCAAGGGTATTAAGATGGTTACGATAGTAGTAATAAGGGGTATCGATTTTATAAACAAAAAGCATGAAGAAAATACGAATAACTGAGAAGAATGCAGGGAATAAGAAGACAAGACGCCAGATATCAGTGACATCGTTGACATTAGTTACACTCTTAAGAGGGAGATTTAAAATGAAACCAAAGATAATACCAAGATTGACATTAGCTTGGAATAAGGCACCAGTTTTACCAGCCATATTATCAGGAGAGATTTCTCTGATATATAAAGAAATGACAGATGTATTCATACCAACGGAAATACCCATAACTAATCTAGCAAACATGAAAACCCACCATTAGTTAATTTAAGTTAAACCTGAAGCAAGTAAGAAGAACAGATCAGCAATAATCATAAATTTACGACGCTCCATTTTATGCATTAAGAATTAAGACAAATAGGCGCTAATTAAAGCACTAACTGATAAGATAGTAACAACTAAGGTCTATTAATAATGTAAGAAATAAATTTAGTTACATATATTATTTAAGATTTGACTATTTCAAAATAAATGAAAGATTAGTTGATTGATCAATTTATGAGTGAGTGAATGAATGAATGAGTTATTGATTTATAAAATATATTGCTTTTTTCTTTTAATTTCAATTTCTGTCTTTGAATTAAGATTAAGAGACAATTTTTTACTAGAAAAATTTTGCGATCGGTAATAATTAATTTTTTTTTTCTTTAATGATTAGGAAAAACTAAAGAATTCTTTTAATTTTTATTTTACGGTAAGGCTGCTCAACCAACATATGTATGTATTTGTTTATTTATTTTTTTACTTACTTACTTAAATATTTTTTAATTTTTTAAGTTAATGCCTGCTCATAGGAAATGTGATTGTAAAAAATTAAAATGAGTTTTTTTTTTTTTATAATAAAAATAGCTTCTATTAAATGTTCGAATAAATACTAATTAATGTATTATTTTTAGTTATTTTTCTTTTAAAAAATGATGTGTTTAAATTCTGCATGATAGAAAATAATGAATGTTTCATAGCTATTTAAATTTTAGAAAGTTTAAAAAACCTATATTCAATTAAATAAGTAAGTATGCTTCTCAAGAATCTATTTATTATATTGTGTTTTTCTTCGTTTTTATTCAAAAAATAGTCTAAAAGCTTACAGATACTTATTCGTGGATGCATTTAAATTATTTGAGAAATTATATTTCATAATTGATTAATTAATTAATTTCTCAAATTTGTTTTGATTATAATACTTATTTATTTTTTTATTTAAAATATTGACTTTAAGTTTAATTTTTTGAAGTTGAGATTAGATAGAAAGATGCAAACATTTTTTTTCTGAATCCTAACACTTATCTGAAAAACAACTGTTTAAATTTACTTCACTCTTTATATTGTTTAATCACTTATTAATCTCTCAATTTATCATTTAAAATGTTTTGTTAAGGCAATTCAAATAAAATTGATTGGCATTTTGTCAAAATAAATAATAAATTACACAATAATTTCTTTAATCACTTTCATGGATGTCGTAGAGCAATGCGAGATGTCCAAAAGCTATACCAAGCTCTGAAATGGTGTAACCTGCTTGAAATGCACCCCAGCATGCATGCTGTACTCTAGAATACAAGTAAGGGGAGGACTTGTGTTAATAGTCACGTATTTAAGACATTTTTTTTTTGAAAAGTTGGACTGTATTTTATTTACTCTATGTTATTACTTTTTTAGTCTTTTTTTATTACTTTTTTAATTTTGCAATATTAAAGAGTTATTATTCAAAAATTTATTATGGTTATAAATAGAGTATCTATACTATATACTAAAATCTCAAAACAGTAATTTGCTTTCAACTATTCAAAGTAATCTTTAAAAAATAGATGTCTCAAATTTCACAAAAAAAATTTGTGATAGTTTGATTGATTGATTCATAAACATATTCAACCAAGTATTAATCAAAGCCCTTTTTATTAATTAATTTATTTTTATTAATTGAATTTATCCATTTCCTATTATTTAGTTAGTTAGTTAGTTATCTAGCTATTTATCTTGCATATTTGACTGCTTGATTTGAATAGTATACATCACAGTTTTAAAATCACCAAAACTCCTGATCATTTTTTTAGATTTTATATTTGGTCTTTAATCTAATTTATTAGCTAGTTATTCCTCAGATATAAAAAACAGAAATTTCTTATTTTTAACGCATTTTACTAGGTTAATTTTATAACAAAATAAAATTATCTCAGACAAATTTTTACTTTTGTTTGAGCTTAAACCTCTAGTACATTTTTATTTTTGAATAAAAAAATAGTGATATTAAATTTAAGGAACAAATAAATGTAATCCACAAATTTTTATTAGTATTTTATAATGCGTTTAGATTAATTCAAATTAAAGTAAACCAGAAGCGAGATTTGTGATATTTATTCTTTTAACCCTTTCTAGGTAATCGAATCGCTCATATGTTTTAATTAAATCGATTTTTTTCCTCATATAATAATACTATTACAAATTGAACTTTCTTAATCACAGGACCTGAAAAAAAGGTATTTTTCTAATCAAAGTAAAGCTTTTTTAATATATTTCTTCAATTAAAATTTCTAAAATATCTATATGAGTAATCTTAAAGTTAAATTTATATTATTTAGACAAAATTTGAAGCTAATAATAGATAGATAGATAATCAAAAAAAGTAGCTCATTCCATAAATTAAAATTAACATTTAATCTTACCATTTTATTGTGTCGATTGATTTGGTCCTACAAAACGGAATTAAAAATAAATTAGTAGAACGAGTGAGGTGAGTGAGTGATTCACTTTACTATTCATTAAGTATATAATCAACTTATATTAAAAACTAATAAATATAGTACTCAATATATAAAAATAGTACATTAATCATATGTAAGTTTAGATGATATATTTATTTAAAGAGTACTTATTCTATTTATGGAATTTTATTTAAATCAAATTTAATAAGCACTTAGAGTAACTAATCTTTAAAGATATTAAAGCCTCAACTTAGAGATTTTTATTAATTATCTAAATTCTTAAATAGATTGAAACCTTTTGTAAGTGTGTGGTTTTTCAATAAATTCTTCAAGCCAAGTACATCTCTTTTCTAAATTTGAAATGTGCTAACTAATTTATATTTAAAAAGGTGCCAAATTTTAAATTTTATAAATGTAATTCATAATATTTAGGTGAACTATTATTTGTAATCTAGAGAGTTTCATTGTAATTTTTTTTTTCATTTTAACTATTTTTTAAGCGTTATTCTAACTTAATCACTTTTAAATCGAGCATATAATCTTATTATAGCATAATGACATAGAATATGGTTTTTATACTACTAAACTAAAGTTTTTCCTTTCAAAAAAAGAAATCTACTTTAATAATAATTTATTTATAAAATTAATTGTAACTGCATATATTTTGTAAGAATTAAAGTTTTTATTTTAACAGTAATAAATTTAAATTTTATAAAAACAAAAATTATTTTGTTATTGTATTAATTGATAATTTCTACTAAAATACTTAAAATATTTAAAGGTATTCTTATTAAATTTGTCAAAATTAATCAAGTCTTTTTTAATATTCTATATTTAGAAAACTATTAATACTAAAATTCCTTAGAAAAATATTTACTAAATTAAATTAAATTTAGTGAAAATAAGTAAAATTTTGTTTGATCTTTCAAAATAAATTTGCTCAATGCTAATTTTTTTTAATATTATTATTTTAATTTATTTATTCTCATACTAATTTAATTTAAAATTACTCTTTTTTATAAAAAACAATAATATTTAAATGAGTAATATTTTATAGTATTAAAAATGAATAAGTAAATAAATGGTAAATTTCTTTAAGTTTTGTTTTAGCTATTCAGCGAGTAAATTTTAAGTATTGATCAATATAGATTATTAATTAAATTTTAATGCTTTCGATATCAAAAAAAATTTTTTATGCAGATCTATTAATTTTTACTAAAATAATATTTTACTGTTAAAGATTACATTAAAAAATCTAAAAATTTGATAAATATTAAATAATTTAAAAAATGTACAGTGATAAATGATAATTTTGGTAAAAGAAAGTAAAATGGATGTCTCTTTAAGTAGATAGTTTGCTAGAAATCAAAGATAGTACCAAATTATCCAAAAATAATTAAGATGATGAATTTAAGATTAATTAATTTGATTAAGTAATTTAATACAGATAAATACATTTGTTAAGGATTTCTTTAAATATTAATTATATATCAAATTAAAATATCATTAAGCATATTCTTTAATTATTTAATAATATCTTTTGCCTTCTGTTTCAATAATTTTGTAGTAGGAATATGCTGCCCCTGCAAAGCAAAAAAACGAAAATATCGAAAAATTAATCCATTAACTTGAAACATTATCATTGAATTACAACAAAGAAGCTAAAAATACTCCAAACCAATTACATCCAACACTCCAAAAAAGATATTTACCTTTCAAAATATCACTCGTATAAATCCAAGTCACTGGCCCAATAGAGCAATTAAAAGTTCCATAAAATACAAATACAAAGACTATAATAAAAATAGCTTGGAAGGTTCCTCCTTCTTAGGATTATTTAGAAACAATAGCAAAAATGCAATGTAGAAAACCACAGATTAAATAACCACCAAATAAATAGTACCTTCTTCCAAAAGATTTATTTAAGAAGGAGCCAACAAAAGCTGCCATTAATAGGAAAATATTAGTAAGCAAAACAATTTCAGTTAGGATATTGCTGTTTTTATAGAAATAGAAAAATTCTTATTAGCCTTTATCATTTACAAAGTAATTGTTATTGTTATTTTTGTTTAATAAATTATTCAAAATCGAGCAAGTATATTAAATAACGTAATTTATTCCTGTCAATTATTATAACAAGTTCAGTATCATTCCTCTTCTCATTCTTTTGTAAAGTGATTTTTATTTTAACTCTTTTGTTTTTTGAGTAAAACTTTCTTAAATTTCATTTGAATCTTGTCCATAATTACAATCTAATTGTGAATTTGAATAAATATCCACTCCTTCTAAAGGATATTAATTGTTTTATTCATTGAAATAGTCATCGTCATCGTCATAGTTGAGATTACTATTGCTTTTAATGTCTATATTTTTTTGGTTTTCTTAAGAAGTGCACTCGACTTCATCTTCTTAATTATTGCTTTATTCATCGAATTGCTGCTAATTATTTTTTCTATAATTTATGTAAGATGCTCTTACTTTTTTAGGGAATGTAGCCAAAATATTTTTGCATTCATTAAGGACATATTTTTCTTTATACAATTCCTTGAGTATTTGAATACCTTCTTCAAATTTTTCAACACTGAAGTAATAATAAGGAGTATCCAATTTGTATTTTAATAGTAAAATTGTTAATCTTATAATAGAGAAAACAGCTGGAAAAGCAATTACAGGTACCCACCAGTAGCTATCCTCTATCTACAAACACTATAAATTGTTATCCATATTATTGTTTTAATTGCATAAATTTGCTTATACATAATATTTTCCATAGTCACAAGCAAAATTCAAAGCAATACCTGAAATTATTCCTACATTTATCTAGATCTAAAAGATTGATCCATTTTGACCTGAAATCGACTCTGGTGATATCTCTCTAATATACATGGAAACAACATTACTGTTCATACCAATCGCTATTCCCATAATAAATCTAGCAACAAAAAGAATAGAGATATTTTTTATTGGAGCTAAGGCTGTTCCTACTAATATACCAAATAAAAAGATTATATCACTAGCTATGATGTAATTTCTTCTTCCATATTTATTTATGAGATAATCAGAAACTAAGCAAATAAAAAAAGCTCCTAGAGACATTATTCCTACTACACCTGTTTGTAATGCCTATATTTAAAAATAAAGTTAGTTATTTCTACTTTACAAACGATAATATTTTTACACTAAAGTTTTAATCTTTAAATTTGATATTTAAGACTCCACTTAAAATGGTTAATTCTGAAAGTACATATCCATATAAAAAGCCTCCTAAACCAACTGCTATGCATCTAAATACAATACTGCTTTAACTCTTAATAGTTGTTTCTTGCTTAATACTATTTTCTTAGCTCATTATATATTTATAAATTTATTTTTTTACTTATTATTTAAATGAAATGCAGTTGATTGATTGATTGATTAAGGGATTGAAATGATGAATCAATGCTTGATACTTTAATCAATTAAATTTCTCTTAAATTTATTAGAGCAAATTAAGAATATTCAAAGTTGATCGCTTTGATTTTTTTTCGCTTACTCTTGATTAAAATAAGATACGTCACATATACCACATAACAACTTTAAATTGATAATAATATAAGTATCTTATCTATTCTTTATTCTAATTTTTTTATGATTTTACTAATTATTGTCTTCATAAGTAATTTTCATCAAGAATTTTACAAAAATGATATAATTTAAATTTCCCTATTTTATGGAAAACAGGCATTTATTAAAGCTTAAAATTAATCTAAGTCCTTTGATTCTTTATTTGATATAAAATAATTTAAATAAAAAGCTAAATATTAATGCTAATTAAAAAAAATTATTTTAAAATATATATTTTATTTTATAGTTTAAAGGTTTTTTTTAAAAAAGATTTAAGAATTTTAATAGTTAAATGATATTTTTTATATTTGTTACAATTAATACTGCATAAACTAATTTATAAAATATTACATAATGCTTATATATAAATATAAAGAGAGTTTTAAAAAAGAAATCAATTGCTTAACAATTCTTCCTTTTCTCTATTCTTATTAACTTCATAAAGTCTTTATATTTCGGGGTATGTCTTATCTTTTGTTTCTAGGACAAATTTGGTAATAAATAGAAATCCAACAGTGCTAAAACCTCCAAAGACTAAGAAGTTTATTTGTATTAGCTAGTTCAAATTTATGAGAGTACTTACAATGTTGCCGAACCAATTAGAAAGCACTCCGTAGCTCATACCTTCTTCTTTTACAATGTCACTGTTAAAAATCCAGGTAACTGGGCCTATTGAGCAGTTAAAACAAGCATAGAAAATGAAGATAATGATTATAGATACAACTTATAGGCCAACATAGTTTTTAACATCAAAGAAGGCGATTATACCAAATGTTAGGAGAAGTATAGAACAAGAAAGGTATCCTCCCTAGAGAATCAACTTTCTTCCAAACTTGACAGAGAGAGAAGAGCCTAAAAATGCAGCAAACATCAAAAATATGTTACTAGAAAGTGTTAAATAATTGATTGTAGTATAATTTGAAGTTACTAAACCAAATATGTTGTTTGAAAACTAGATAACTGCATTTATTCCTGTCATCTAACAGAAAAATTGGATGCAGACTCCTACGAGTAAACGTCTTTTATATGAAGCTGTATTTTTCTCTTAATTTTGATCTTACACACCATCTTCACTATCGTTTGTTTGAGTCATGGTCTATTTTATCTCTTCAACATATTCTTCTTTGTATATAGTCTTTAAAACCTCAGTTCCTTAATCTACCATACCTCTTGAAAAGTAATAGAAAGGTGTGTCTGTGCGAGAGTAAAATAGCAAGCCTAATAGACGCAAAGCAGAGAAGATAGCAGGGAACACTATAATCAATCTCCAAATACCCTAAACATGAGTGGAGTTACTGACAACTTGATTTAACCCAAGACTGATGCAAATAGATAAAATGATTCCCAAGTTGATGTTAATTTGGAAGATCGAGCCAGTTAGTCCAGATATCGAAACAGGAGACATCTCTTTGACATAGAGAGGTACAACTGCAGTATTCATACCAACTGCAAAACCTAAGATGAATCTTGCAACAAGAAAAGAATATAAATTGCTTATCATAGCGATTGCGCATCCTGCAATCATTATGATGTCACTAAGCATCATGTATTATCTTCTACCCATCTTATTAATGATAAATTTACCTATGTAGCTGCTAACAAGAGCACCGATGGGCATAAAAACTGTGCAGATTGTCTTTAAAAATACATTTGATTATTATTAAATAAGAAATATTTAAAACTATTTACTTTTAAATTGTGAAATTTAGATGTATATGAATCAGGTGTTTCTTCATTATACACTCCATCATCTTAATACTTATCGACTCCAAAAGCAATAGCTAGTTAATCATAAACTATGGTAAGCTCAGAAATGACATAACCATAAAGAAATCCTCCAAAACAAGCAATTTAGGTGATCAAAAACACCTAGAGAGTTGATTTGTGCAATTGTTCCTACTTTTGCTACATTTTTTTTTACCTATACTAAAATTTTGTATTTTAATTTTTTTATCAATAATACCCAATTAATTGTTAAGCCAATAATAAATTTCCAATTTCTATCTATCAGTCAACAAAATAAAGGTATCTTTTATAAATTTTAATTGCATGGATTAACTTTACTATCTAGTTTCTTAATTAAAATTTTCAAACAAATTTAACAAATAATTTAGCTCTTTTAAATAATTCTAAAGTCTCTCATCATTTTTAAAAAGTAATCAATCACACATATACATACATCCATACATGATATTATTTGTGTAATTAGCCCATAACCTTTTCTTTAGGAGGCCAAAAGATTTTAAGAAATAGAATGATACTTGATTTATCTTTTGCAGTAAATTTAATTTAATTTAATTTATTGCTACTATCATATCTTTTATTAAAAAAGTACTAATCTATAAAAGTATACATACTCATATCCTATGTAAAAAAATACTAATATCTTATTAATTTAATTTTATTGTAAAAATAAATACAAATATTTTTTTGAAATCAATTTAAGCAAATAAATTTACTAGAGAGATATTTAATTACATCATATTTACAAATATTTAGCACTAAAATATAAAGAAATATTAATAATTAATTTTAAAATTTAGCCAAATTTTTATTTAGAATATATAATTTTTGATACTGATTTATCTTTCTTTATTGATACTAAATTTGAAATGACTACCACATAAGAAAAGACAAAGCAAGACAATAAATTTATTTATTTTACTTCTATTGCTAGCGTTGTTTCTGGAATTTCAACTAGATTTTTAGTTCATCCTCTCGATACACTTAAGAATAAGCTTCAAGTAATTAAGCAAATAATATTTTTTAAGAAATGTAGACATCTAAAGATTACAATTTATATTATAGGTTTCAACATTAAGAATTGATTCAAATAACATAACACGTCATTTTTTTAAAGAAATAAGTAGCAATAATTTACATAAAAAATTTTTTTTAACTTCTTGTTTTTTGAAATAGCTGTTTAAACTTGGAAACAAGAAGGAATTAAAGGATTCTATAAGGGAGTTGGTATTTCAGCTGTAAATTACTTTCATGAATAATTTTATTTTAACAAAATCCGAATAAAAATAACATATCAAAATATATAGATTGGCTCTGCTCCTGCCTTTTCGCTATTTATGACATCATATGAGTACACCAAACAAGTAGTCAATAAAAAATAAGTACATTTTTGATAAATATACTTACTCAATTTCAATTACTTGCTCTTTTATAAAGCTATTTGAAGGGTAGAATTTTATAAAACACATGATTTGTGGATTTAACGCAGAATTAGTTAGTTGTGTTTTATGGCTACCAATTGATGTATTGAAATAAAGATTATAAGTGCAGTCAAACCTTGGTATCTATTAATATAAAAATTCGTTTGATGCCTTTTAGAAAATTGTTTAAAGTGAGGGATTCTTTGCCTTGTATAGGGTAATAAATAAATAAATTAATAAATAACTAACTTCATGTCATTTCTACTTTTATTTTACTTTAAATATTTTTAATTATTCTAAAAAAATCTTGTTAAATTTTTATAAATTTAGGGTTTTGGAGCTACTTTGATATCATTTGGCTCATCAGTTGCAATATATTTTGCTTCTTATGAAAAGCTAAAGGAAATTTATATTAAGGATCCTAAAAATATTGGGTTTTTGTAAAGTTTCTTGTTAGCAGCTATGGGTGGATGTTTCTCTGGTTTCTTATGCAATCCTTTATTTATGGCTAAATTAAGATTACAAGTCTAATAAAACCAACCTAATAGTTTTGG
This sequence comes from Tetrahymena malaccensis 436, assembly GCA_000231845.2. NCBI lineage: Eukaryota > Ciliophora > Oligohymenophorea > Hymenostomatida > Tetrahymenidae > Tetrahymena > Tetrahymena malaccensis. The sequence goes on from JH719961.1 coordinate 989,509, forward strand.
TTATCGTAACGTTTTTCACGGAATAGCATAGATTTATAAAAAAGAAGGATTTTATTCATTTTTTAAAGGTAAAATATATTAAACTGCTTGCATTTTTGTTTAAATTTCTAATAAATAAAAAAGGAATGGTTCCTAAATTGATATAAAATACTCCATAAAAGGCTTTATCAATGAGTATCACAGAGTTTGTTAGAAAACAACTTTTTTATTTTGATGAGAAATTTTAATAAAAACATTGATGAAGTTCACTTAATTGATTTCGAGGTGTTAGTTATATGTAAACAGGTCCTGTAAATTGTATTTTTTTTTATATATCAAATTAAGCATTTAAGAAACCAAAAGGTTAAACCACAAATAGATTAAAATAGTTTGGAAAATTTAGACTTTATCCTTTTAATAAATAATAAGTTAGTAATCTATGGATATGCAATAAGCAGTAGTTTTTACCTGATTTTTTAAAATAAATCAAATCTGGATGTTTACCAAATTATGAAATGAGCAGCATATTAATAATAAATATAACTAACTAATTAGTTATTATATTTCAACCACCTCACTCAAATTAGAGAATGTTTTTTAATATTTTTTGATTTTTCAAAAATTATCAATACTTGATTATTCAATTCAATGATTAAATCCTTTAAGCCTGTTTTTTATAAATGAATGCAATTATTTATTTATGTATGTATCAATCAATATATTATTAAATGTAGTTAATAAAAAATTTTTAAGTTTTTGATTTTTTAAACAAATTTAAAACAAATTCATTAATTGATTAATTTATTAAATTAGGAATTATTTAAAGGTAAAGAAAGATGGAATAACCAAACCAAGTTAACCTTAGAGCTGCCCCAGTTCTCAACAAAAACAAGGCAACATATTTTAAAAAGCTAATAATTCATACAATTTTAGGAGGATATTTGATAAATGATGAGGAAAGCAATATTGATTTGAGTTTTGGTTTTCACTTATTTTAGTTACTCCTCTACATTATGTTTCCCATTATTGCATTCATTTGTGGTCTGATGGCAAATGGTAATTCTGACTACGTAGTTGGAGGCATTATTCCAGGAGTTATTAATTTAGTAATTAACTTAATTCTTTAAGTGATTTCGATTGTATGGTAAAAGAAAATTAATGAAAATCCCCTATTGGTTAGTGAAAGCGTTAAGCACTATTGCACAATTGTTAAGTATAAATCGCCTTTAAATTTGATATACAGTGTAGTTATTATGGGTGTCTTATCATTCTTCGCTTCTAACTTTATCTCAAAGGCAGGAATAGCTGTTTAAATTCTCACTTTAATCACTTGTTTAACAAGCTTTTATTCTTTAGTTAGCGCATCTCCTTCTGAATTTTCATAAATTAGCAATAACAATATCGATTTAGGTAGGTATTCAACTGCTCACATGAGATCCTAATATTTTCTTCTACTCTTAATAATAAACTTTTGTCTAGATACCAAAAGCAATAACATTGTGTTTAGCGTACTAATACCTTTACTTCCTCTGCTATGGGCATTTGGCTGTTTAAGCAGCTTATACGTAAGCTTTATTTATGGAGTAGAAAAGCTGAATCAATATATTCTTGGTAATAGCGAAACAACTTCAAGTGATTTAAGATTAATAATTAGCACTGCTATACAATTAATTGTAATCTTAATCATATCAGTTATAGTTGCAAACTCATATTCAAAAGTAAATTATTCTACTTTAATTAATTGTAATGTTTTATTTATTTATTTAAATAAAGTATAACCCACTTGACAGAGTTAAACTATCAACCTTGTTATCCAGTATTTTAGGTTTTGTCTTAAGTTGGAATTATCTTTTTAAATTAGGAATAACGAATTCTACTAAAAGTAAAGAAAGCACTTTATATATCTTGACATTCAAAATTATATTATTAGCTTCAAGTATTATCTTTCCTTTAGTTTTTTCTTAAACTGAAGATGGAAAAACTATTTGTTTAATAAGTTTGATTGCTTTTGTAATTAATGTAATTAGTTAATATTCATAGAATGCTTACATATTTGAAAGATTTACAACCGTCACAGATAAGTTTAACAGATTTTTGTGCTTAGCTCAGTAAATTATATTTACAGCAGCAATAAGCCAAGTTTCTCTCAGTGCTGCATACACATTTTCTGAATATGATTTTACTTTATTTGATAAAAATTATATTTTCATTCAAGTAGTGCTAATTTATAGATTATTCCATTAGATTTATACCAATCCTCTAATGACAGGGTTAATGCTAAGTGAAATTTATATTTATAGCGTTGCAAGAAATGAAAGGCCATCCTTAATCCTTATTTACTCTCCCCTTATGTACATAGGCAACTATGCTATTAGCAATTTTTTAAAAAGAATACTTATTTGGCTTTATTCAATCATTAAGATGAATTCTTCAAAAAAGCAAAGAATACAAAGACTAGGCCTTTTTAATATTTTATCCTTTACAATTTTCCTTCCATTAAATTTAATTAGTAAATTAAAAAAAATTCTTTTTATTATAAGCAGCTCACAATTTTTTTAAATTAATTTTAGGTATTTGTGTAACAAGCGTTTTAGACATTCCATTTCTTCCTTTCTTAGGTCTGCCCTTATATTTTATAGGCTTTCCAAGACCAAAAAGATTCTGGCCTGAAGTGAAGTAAGTGGTTAAGAATTCAGGAGAAAGTTTACTGTATTAAAAGTTCTTAAAGAATTTCTAACCATCTTTCAGTTAGATTTTAAGAAAGAGAAATATTTAAGTTGGTGAATTTTTCTTGATAAGAATTGAAAAGTATCTTGCCACCATTCAAATCTTAGAAAATGGGTAATTTGAGTATTTTTTATATCAAAATTTTAAATAATATTGTTTTAAAGATAAAACTATGTAGTGGTTTAGCTTAGAGGATTAGAGTCATAAGAAATGACAAGTTGCCATAGTATTGAAGCAAATTAAATTGACAGAATTATCGAGGAAACTTATGTTAAAAAGATGTGCTTCTTTAAAGACTACTTAGGATCAATAAAACCCGTTTAGCAATTTAAAGTAAAAGCCTATGAAGAGAATCAGCTGCAATTCACCGGAATTATAACTGATAGCGGATTTGTTTAAGGTTTCAAAGAAATCTTACTAAAAATGCTTGTTTATTTTACTAATTAAGTGATTTACATGCCAGAAGATGAAGAAATTATAGATAAATTGCTTTAAAACTATAGCGACTATGTTCTTAATCAAAGTTATCATACAGAAAAATTCCCAAATTAATTTAGCACATTTATTTAATTCGATCCTTTTTCTAAAAAAAGCATGTATTCTGAAGCTATCAAAAAATTACAGTAAATGAAATTCAAAGAAACAGCACATTTTGATAACCCAAAGCAAGCTAATAACGGTAAAGCTGGATTTAATTTAGATGAAGATTTAGATGGCTTTTTTAAGAATAAAAAAGTAGTTGATGTAAAGCCCTAAGCAAATGATAATAAGAATAATGCAAACAAAAAAAGCTAAGAACCTGTTTTCAATATACCAATCGATGCAAAAAATAAGCAAAGCAATAACAACAATATTTTAAACGAGGACACTTGGGGGAAGAACAATTCAAATAAACTAGGAATTCAAGTCAATTAAAATACTAATGCAAAAAATAGCATAAATATAAATAATAACAACAACAATAACTAATAAAAACCAAAGAATGACTTGGATGATTTGTTAGATGATTTATCAGTTAAATCAAACAAACAATAGCACTATGAAAAAAAAGAAATTAAAGCTCCAATCAATAACCCATTTTAAAATTATGGAAAAAACCAAGCAGTAAATTACCAGGAGGAAAGTAAAGAAAAAAATATTGAAATGGAGAATAATCTTGCTTAAAGCAGACATATAAAAACTCCAAATGATTAATTCCATAATGCATTTAAGTCAAATTAAAATAGTGTAAACATAAATAACAATTTAAACAATTCCTCAAATAAAGATTATAATTAATAGGGGCCATAAATCCAAAGCTAATTTGTCTCCAATACAAATAGCGTAATTGTTAACAATCCTTAAGTTTAAATAGCAACTTTGAATAATGCCAGCAGAGTAACTTCGTAAATTCAAAGTAATGGAAGAGTTGCTTCAATCAGCACTTAAAATAATAATAATTCTGAGTTTTTCTAATAAATTTAAGCTCCCATTTTGAATTCTCAGCAATTTAATATTTAACCCAAAAGAGATAACATAGCTACTCCTCCTCCTTAGTAGCAACCAAACTCATCATAAAATATCTAAAAGTAAAAAATTAATCCGATAGAAGAAGATGATGACGATATTGATAACTACCTTAAGAAAATGATATCTGAAGATGATAAAAAAATTAACACTCATAAAGAATAATAAATTTAGAATACATAAAATGAAAGATATTTCAATAACTATGATAAAAATAATAATAATTCGCTTCTTCATCAATCTATGCAATAGGCTTCAGACAGTAAGCTAAAGCCTCAATAAAATCACAACGCCTAAAATGTTTAAAGATAGCTAAATCTGTAGGGAGAAGACAAAGATGATATAGATAATTTTTTGGCAGATTTGCTAGATGATAAGCGCCCAAAAGCCTAAGCACCTCCAATGATGATGCTCAATCTAGAAGATGAATTAAATGATAGCTAAAATGTAAACTAAAATTAACGTTTGAATACAAATTAAAAGAATAATATACCCGGAGGTAGCAATTCTTCATAATCAAACACTAGGGTAAGTGGTGAGAGATCTCCAAAAGAAATTTCAAACGGAAATGTTTCCAAATAAATGGAAAAGATTTAAAAACTAGTTTATCTATTATTTAGTTTATTAACAAATGATAGTAATTATGATAAAACTTAAATTGATTAAGAACTTCTTTTTAAAAACTTTAAAGACAACCATAATATTCAACAAATCAGAGTCTTTAAAAACGCTCCTAAAAATTTAGATTTCTCAAAAATCTTTTTAATCATGAATAAATCGATTCGTTATGCTATTAAAATTGCTTATGATACATTTGCCATTATGGGTTCGTTAGATGACATTTAAAATTAAGATTTACTTGATTCAATCAAAGAAAATGATACAGATTGTTAAATAGGAATGGGAAGCGATCATGATTGGAGCGAAGCAATAGAAAGAGAAGTAAATTCATTGTGGTCTTTGCATTTTAATCATGCAGAAAGAGCAGTTAGCATCTTCAGAAGCCACTTTAAAGAAATAAACTGCAATTTATTCACTCTAGATGAAAATGTAGTCACAAGTATATGGGCTAATCTAGTTTTTGAGCTCTATTATGCAACTAATGACGATGATGAAAGATACTCAATATAGACTCATGAGCAATTCTTTAGAAATTTAATCATTTAAAATTCTGAAGAACCCTTAGGATATGCACCATTTTATTCAGGCCCAACTTTAATTAAATATTGACAAAAAAAATAAAAACATATTAATTATTTTTGTAAATTTTATTATGATGATAATAATATATTTTACTACTTCTCTTGTTTTAAATTATACATTTTAATCTATCATGAGATAAAACGAATATTTAAATTAAAAAGCCTTTTAAGTATTTTAATAAAAGGGGGTATTTTGTAATAATAAAAAGCTAAAGATTTTAATCATATATTGTTTTTATTTATAATTAGATTTTCAATATTAATTTTATTAAAGTTTATTATTAGAATAAAAAAATTCGAATTTAATCCAATAACCTCTTTTCTTTATAAGTATATTAAAATGTTATAATTATTCATTTATTTATTTATTTAGTATTTTATTAAAAGTTTTAGAATATTATTCAAGTTAATCATTTTCAAAATAAATTTAATAAAAAAGTTGATTTTATGATAAATTGATCAGTTAAAATAAATTAGATCAAATCTCTTAAATATTTTATTCATTTATTTGCAATAATTAACGGATTCTATATTTTATTCAATTGCTTATTAGTTTTTATAGCTACTTGCAGAAATCTATTTACTTTTATTTAGTTTGTTTATTTAATTTTAGCTATTAATTTAGTTAAATCTTATAAATATTTGAATAATTTAATTAAAATGATCATATTTTAATTTTTGTTGGATTATTAGTTTTAGCTATTAGTTTGATATAACTATTAATATTTAGTATTCACTTATTACACCCTTTATTTATAATTTAAGTAGACTTTCAGATAATATTTACATACTCGAATAATGTAACTACAATAAGTAATAACTTTTAATAATATTTAATGAGCTACAATTTATGAGCTTGTTTATAAACATAATATTCAAACTTAAAAATACAAATAAAAATCAAAGATCATCTCTTCTGTTGAAATTAACTTCTTCATATCCATCATCTTCAGCATTAGCATCTTTTTTGGGTTTAGAAGAAGGATTATAATGTTCTTCATCATCATCATAATCGTCATCATCATCATTTAAAGGATCACTATCGGTATCGTTAGAAAATTAACTCTTTTGCAAGATAATACCCTATTGATTTATAAAAAAAATAAGCTATCCTTCATTAAAAATAAGAATTATTTACTCCAACAATTTTCCATTTTGTTTCATTATCCTTTGATCTCTAGCAAGAGACTTCTAAATGATCCATAATTGGACAGTTAAAACCACAGTTATTTCTATTGAAGGAGAATCTTCTGCTTGTTGTTAAATATTAACTTGTATTTAAGTGCTAAAGATAGAATTCAGTTTTTCCTAATAAATCTGATCCCTTAGATAAACCTAAACATTCAATCACAAAGTTGTCATCTATATATTTATATTAATATTTTTAAATTTTATTAAGTGAAATTGAAAACTTACTTCCATCGCTTTCACCATTTTATCCTTAAGCAGAAATCTATTTTTAAATAAATACAAACTTATTTTTTAATCTTTATAAAGAATCTTATTTACTTCTAATTTATTGCTAACAGGTGATGAATGGTTAGATCCATATATGTTCTTTCCTGTGTTAATGTGCTCAAGACGAATAACATCTCCACATTTAACAGTATTAGCTTAATAAAAATTTTGTAAATTAAAAAATTTAGGATTTAATCTTTATGTATTGAATATGCTTACAAAAAGTCTAAATTGGCTTTCCATGGCCGTGCTTGATTGTAAAATAGCTACCCATTTCAGAATCGCTTTCAGTTGCTATTTAGAATTTACAATTTTAAAAATCAGCTAAAATACTTTTTTAAATATATCAAATATACCAGTTACGACTTAGCCTCTTGAACCAGAACCGTAAGAAACATCCATGCTGAATAAACTAGTTAAATAAAATAAATTAATATGCTTAATTTGAAATATGATAAAAATGAGTTACTGATGTCTTGAATTTTAATTTCTAATTCTAAGAGTTGATCCATAATAAATTGCTTTTAGATCTAATATTAATTTTATTTTAAATTTTTTCAAAAATATTGACAACTAATTGATAAGCAATAGATTTCTTTAATGTAATACTTAATTCATTTTATATATCTTCCTTAGTAGGATGCTCGTGGCAGTAAATAAAAGCAGAAGCTAATATTAAAAAGCTAATTATATAAACCTTCATTTTTAAATGAGTTGTTTAAGTTTTCTCCTACTTAAAATAATTAATTTAAAGATTTTTAATTAATGTATCTATTTATAATTTATAAAGTTTTATTGTTTTTTGATTTGATTGTTATTTATTTATTTATGTTTGATTTGTTTGAAAAAAGAGAAGATTTGCAAAACTTTCTTTATTATTAAACGAACAAGCAAAAAAACAAATAAATAGATAGATAAATTACTATCAATCTCATTATATTTTACGTGTAGCTACAATAATAATAGTTACTTGTTGATTAATATATTCAATATTTAAAATTCTCTCAAATTTACATAAACCACTTCTACTTAATTCAAATAAATCTTATTAAAAAATAGCTTTTTAAGCCCATATCAAAAGTTATTCTAATAATCAGAATTTTTTTTTAAATGAAAAATTCTATTATTTTTTTTTATTTTTGTGATTTATTTCATTGAACTTAATTTACTTAAATAAAAAAATTCTAAAAACAAATCATTATAATATAATTTAAGAAATTAATAACTGCTTTTAATAATATTTTTTTAGTTTGCTTTAACAAAATTGAAAAAATAAACTCAAAAAATTTATAGAAATTAGAATCAAATTGATAATTAAAATTTGATAAAGGGAGTGAACGATACACATATTTCCCTGAACACACAATAGTAATAAATAATTAATAATTAATCATCTTTAAGAGTTTCTTCTCTTTTTATTAAATTTATCAGACTAGTTATTATTTTTATTGTTATTATTGTTGTTTTTGTTTTTGTTGTTGAATTTTTAGGATTTGTTTCCTTTTCCATGCTTTTATTGTTGTTGTTGTTGTTGTTATTATTGTTACTATTTATTTTATTCTTTTTGTTAGGATTTATTCTTGCTTTTGCTGGCTTTTAATTGTTCAATTCTTTCTAGGTATTTTTGAATTTAAGAAGGTTCAAGGAACATATTATTTGGTCTTCTATGAATCTATTTAATATCTTCTTTAATCTTTTTAAATTCTACTTTATCTTACTTCATTACTACTCTCTTCTTTGATAAATCTTCTTTAATTATATTTAATTCGCTTTTAATTTCTTCATCAACTTCGATTTCTGCTAATTTTGCATTTTTACTATACCAAGCCTTTTCAACTTACTTTTGTCTAACAAGGAAATCACTTTTTTCAAGCTATTAAGCACTATCAATAAGAACTCCTGTAAATAAATAGAATTAAGGTTAAATATAAATTAATTAAAAAATTAATAATTTACTAATCTTATCTCTATCTGTATGATTAATTTCAATATTCTATATTCCCTATTCTTTGTCTAATTATTTAATGATTTTTTAGAATCTTTGACCATCTTTAGGGCCAATCAAAGTATAGCAAGTACCAGCTTTTCCGATACGAGCAGTTCTACCACTTCTGTGAATATAAGTATCAATATCTAATGGAACCTAGTAATGAACTACATTTTAAACAGAAGGAATATCCAAACCTCTAGCAGCAACATCTGTAGATACCAAAATATTGTACTAATTTTTAAAATAATGTTTAAAATTGAATTGCAAAAAAATAATTAAATTACCTGTCCATTCTTGAACTAATCAAGTTTTTTAAGACGCTAACGTTGCTACATTTCAGAGTGTAAGCAGAGAGTTTTCATCCCTAGAATTTCTAACAAGTGGACAATTTTTTTAGCATATGAGATAGAATTAGTGAAAATGATAACATTTTCATTAGGTCTTTACTATAAGTAGTGGTAAAGGTAGAGAACTTTATCTTCTTCTATACAAACTGTCTTGTATTCCTTTAAATTCTTAGGAATCAACATAGTTTGTGTCAAATCAATTACTTTATATTTTCCAGTAAACTTGACTTTATTCATTAATGCTTCCATTTTTGGAATCATTTTTTCTTCCCTTTCTTCTTCTTTAGATTTCTTCTTCTCCTTTTTCTCCTTATTAAGTTTTTTCTTTTCCTTTTTAGATAATGTCTTCACTTTATGCTTATTACCAGCAAACTACTTTGTCAATGTAGCACTAACTAAGAAAACTTTTAATTTATTGTTTCTTTTAGGTTTTTCAATATTTAAACCTTCTAAATTCTCTTCATCTTCTTCATTGTCATTTTCAATTTCCTCTTCACCTTCTAAATCTTAATCATCCAATTCATTTTCTTTTTCATTAAGGTCACCACCTTCTTCATCTTCTACATCTTCAAAATCTTCTTCATTTTCATCAGCTTCTTCTTATTCTTCTTCATCAACTTCATTTTCGCTTTCTTCTCCATCTTAATCTTCTTGATCTTTTTCATCCTATTCATCTACTTCTTATTCTTCTTCATCATCTATGTCTTCATCATCTTCTTCATCAATATCTTCAGAATTAATTTCATCTTGATCATCATCGACATCTTCAAAATCTTCTTCATTTTCTTCCCCATCCTATGATTCTTTATCTTAAGTAGAATTAATTTAGTTTTCATCATCAAGAAAATCAAGATTGACGCCTTTAAGCTCGTTTTAATCAAGTTAATTGTTTTTCTTAAGGGATGCAAAGAATTTTATGGCATCATCACCTGATAAAGTCAAGACTTCATTTTCACCAATTTAATCTAATTTATTTTTAGTTGATTGAGGCAATTCTGCCTTGGTTTTAAGCTAAATAGTTTTTGCTTTCTTTTCTTTAATTAATTGATTGAGTCTCTAAATATCAGCCTTATTTTCAACTTATTCACCCTTATTATAAACCTTTTCAAGAATTTTATCTAATTCATCGAAGTGACCTAATTCTACCATTCTATCGGCTTCATCTAAAACTAAATAATCAAGCAAGTATAATTTTTCTAAGCATTCATGTTCATAATTATCAATCATATCCCATAGACGACCAGGAGTTGCAATTAAAATATCAGGAATGTAACTTAGAATTCTTCTTTGCTTTTCTTTAGATATACCACCGACTATACTACCTATTCTTATTTGTTCTTTTGAGTTTTGACTAATTTGATTGAGATGCTTTTCAATTTGGAGGACCAATTCTCTAGTTGGTGCAATAATTAAGCATCTGATGTATTTTTCATTTTTCTTTGGATCCTTTTTTTTTTCAGCGAATGCACCAGATTTATCATAAAGAATTTCACTGACGATTGGAATACCAAAACTTAAAGTTTTACCAGAACCCTTTTTTATTAAAATAATAAATAAATAAATTAGTTTTTACCATGGGGTTGCTAAAAGCATTTATTGTAGAACAATTAATTATTTACTGTTTAGGATGCAATTAAAAAATCATTATAATTTCTATAAGTATTCAAAACATAAGCTTAAATTTCTGTAGGATTATTGAAATTGTTGTCTTTAAGTGACTAAAGAACCTATGGGTGAATTAAGTCCCACTTACTCCAGTCTTAATTAGTTTAGTGACTCATACTTACTTGTGTATAAATTTATGCTTGCTTGCTAGCTTGTAATTTGTAAATAATAATGCTTTATTCACGTTTATAAAATAAATAATTTATTAAATTAAATTTTAACCTTTGGGCTTAATTTATCAAAGAAGATGAATCTTTTTCATTGATTTATCTAAAAATATTAGATTCAAACATTCACTATGAGCAATTAAAATGACTAAGTGCAATAAATTTTTTTGTTTAAAATTAAAGGCAATAAATAACTCGGTCGATCTATCTATCTATCAATAGTGCCCATAATTCTACTTGTTTAAAATTAATCAATTTTTTTTCTTCTTTAAAAATAATTCTTAAGTAAAATCATTTTAAATAAAAAAAGTCACAGATTATTTTTTTAAACCATTTTATTAAACTAAGTTTTCTTCAAGCATAGAATGAAATTAGATTAAAAAAAAAATAAAAAATTTTCAGCTAAGTGTACTAAGATAGTTTATATATTATAAGAATTTTCAGAGATAAAAGCAAAATTATAATTTTTACATCATAACGAATTTAAAAATTCAAATGATATATTGACATATATATCTATTTGTTTTTAATGTTAAAATTTACTGTTAGCCAGGTAGATTATTTTTTCAATAGAATTTTTATATAATGTCTGTCTGCTTTCCTTTTAACTTTATATTTTTAAAAATTTATAAAAAATGAGCTAATAATAATTAGTTATCATACTTTGTTAACGTAAAAAACAATTAATTATTTCTTTAAAAAAATATTTTTTAGAAACAAGTAAATAACGATTGATATAATATTTAATGTATTTTAATTTTGATAATTGTATTGAGCTCTATTTAATCATTAATTTAGATATAATTAGGGTTTACTACTAATGCTTTTGCTTTTTGGAGATCAAAATTTAAATTATTTTATTAATTTACTATTTTCCATTTAAAAATAAATTGAAAATACTTACTTACTTGCTCAATAAATATCTAACAGTTTAAATAATTTCTTTTTTCTTAAAATCTGCAAATCATCATAAATATGATGAATGATTTATTGAATTCAAAAATATATAGATTTCTTTAAACAGAACTTAATAGAAATATTAATCAATTTTTCAATTTATAATTATTTATAAATTTTATATCGTGTTTTGTGTTTTGAATTTTTCATCAATTTAAAAAGAAAATATATTCTTTTTTGATTAACGTTTAAATTAAAAACAAAAACATAAAAATCAACAGAAAAGAAAGAAAAAAGAAATTAAAATGCTTAAAAATTTCAACAAAGCTTTGAATTAGAAATCTCAAAATCCAACATAGCAATAGCATACTGCTAACTTAAAGCCAACAGTAGTAGCTACAGGTGGCAAAGCTGTAGCATCAAAAGGTGTATCTAAGCATGAGTAAATGGAGTTACTAACTCTTTTGGATAAATGCACATGTAATAATATATTATTGATATTTTTGCATTCAAATATTTGGAATTAAAAATAACTATAGAAAATATATTTAAAAATTAAAACTAATTTAAATCAATAACTTTATAGAAATAATGAAAGATGATAGATTAAATTTGAGAAATCTTATTAAAGATGGACAAGGTCAAGAAGTAGAAGAGATTATTTTGAAACATAAAAAAAAATAAGGTAAATAATTGAATTTTCTATTTATTTATTTATGAATAGTGAAAGACGAATTTCTTAGTTATTTAATTAGTTAATTAATTAATTTCCTTTCTTTATTTATTCATTTATAGGATTATTAACATTTTTTAAATTTTGAAAGGAATAATTATTGTCCAAATCAATATATTTAAAAATTTTAATTATATATCAGAATGAATTTATTCAATATTGAATGACAGTTTTTAAAAATTTTATTTTATATCGTTGAATTTATTTATTTATTTAAATAATACATTCAATCAATCAAACTAATATCTATCTATATCAAAAGATATTTAAAACTTGACTCTTGATCTCAGAAAATACATAAATAAGACTAAATTCAAAGGCGGCTAAACTCCAACTTCTAACACAAATATCGCACCTACACCAAACTAAAAAGGTTCTTAAGTTAATCTTTAACAAACTTTTGGAGATTAGCGCTAAAGCAGAAAAAGTGAATAAGATTCAATTTATAGACAGCAAAAAACATTTACAGATGCTCTTAATGTGCAATAAAATAATTCCTCTTTAGATGAAAATATGGTATTTATTTTATAATTTTATATTGGATATAAATTAATGATTCTTTCTTTTATTATAGCAATTTACTTTCGAACAACAAAGGGTTTAACAACAATTATAGATGTAAATGAGACAATAACAGTAATAAATAATGCAACAATAATAGCTTGAATAATAAATTAAATAGTAAAATTAATATCCATAAAAAATGAGTCCTTTTAGACGTCCCTAACAATAGCAGATTTAAGAGTTAAACAACACTAACTCCCCTTTAAAATAGAATGCCTTTGTTTAAGAAACTACCCATGTAGATGATTATCATTAATAGTCCTACGCTAACACTTCTTAGTCTAGAGGCGAATAAATAGCCACAGAGTATAACGAAGAGGAAGATTAACACGTCTTATAGATGCAATAGCAATCAGTTTAAAACTAACAAGTTGAGGTAAATGAAAATGAAGAGAGTACTCTACGTAAAAGACTTTAAGAAACTCAAAATGATGAAGGAAATATTGAAGGTGAACATTAATACAGCGAGTAAGAAATGTAAGAAGATTAAGATATTGACCAAGAAAATTAAGATATGCTAGAATATTAACAACAATAAGAGGAAGTTTATGAACATTAAGAGGAGTACTAATTGAATACTCATCCTCAATACTCATAGAATCACTTAAGTGAGCTAAAACAAAATTAATACGAATCTTAGTAGAGTTAATAAGTAGGAATCAGTGACTCAGCTATGGTTACTTAAAATTCATAGGAACTCACTCCTGAGCAATAAAATTAGTATTTACAAAATTTAGAGAACTAATAAAACTACTTCTAACAGCAATTTTCATCTTAAATCAGAAGAAGCAGCTTAGGATAATCTGAAGGTCATGTTGAAATGAACGATCAATAAATGGAATAAGCTATATATGCAGAATAGCAAAGGATTTTATAATAAGAATAAGAAATGGAAAGAGTAAAGAGAGAAAGAGAGTAGTACATCCAACAAGCTATTTAGAGATCTGAGTAGTCTCGCTTTGGAAATTTCCAAAACAACAGGGAAGATTACAATGAAGAAAATAATTGCGAAGGATAGGAAGATCAAAGTTGTGGAGATGAAAATGAATCAGAAGGTCATCACGAAGAAGAATTCTTTGATTAAATTAATGATCTTGACTAAAAGGAAGAAACTTTGGCCAAACCTAACTTACTTAAGTTAGGCAGTTTCCAAAGAGGAAACTCATACTAAATGGCAGATGATCCAGTTACTCCTATGAATCATCCAGTTCATATGGACAGCGGAGTTTAATATGCTCCTGTCAAACACAGAATTGAAGAAATGACTGAATCAAATGAAGATCCTTTCAGCTTACAAAAGAGATTATCAGAATAGGTCTCTAATACTAAGAATTAATATTCAGAAGTAAAGATACGTGATGAAAACGGTGAATAAAGATACCAACTTGATACATAAAACTCAAAGAGAAACAATACTTAGGAAAGCGGCAATAAATACAATTCAAATTCTTACAGCTAAAATAAGTATAATTCAGTGAGAAAGAGCAACAATGATGTTGAAATCACAACTGAATTAATTTAGCATAACTTTGAAGTGCAAATGGAAAAGGCTTATTTGGAATAATAAAAGCTCAAGAGTGCTTCAAGAGATTAAAATAATCTCTTTGAAGAAAAATCATTTTCATCTGCTTACGGATAACAAGTATCAGCAGAAAAGTAGCAATTCAACCATATGAATCTATTTAACTGTGCTATGAGTGGATTTGATTAAGAATCTGTATAGCAACCATACTCTGCTAGAAAGGAACAGCAATATGATTCCAAAGTCATTTACAATGTTGATAACTATGTAAGAAGCGCCACCAATCAATTTACTTAACCTAACGAAGAGATTGATGATTCCTGCTCTATTAACTTTGCCAACGAAAAGGTCGAATTAAAGTACAACGTCGAAGAAATGTTAGAATCATCTGTCCGTGAAAGTAACTTACAAAATGCTCCTCAACCCACATACATGCCTAAGAGTGAGATTTTGAAGGTATTCCAGAACGAGTAACCATTCTAATAAAATAATTCTTATAGTCTCCCAACAGTGAATGTTAATAACAGCACAACCTTAAATGTTGTTTAAAAAACATATGATAATTACTATGCTGAAAGAGTAGCCATCGATTTATCAGGAAACTAAAATCTTTTCTAAAAGAAAACTGTTCCCTCCGCCCCTATAAATATTTACAGTACACCCTCTCAAACAAAATATCAATCTGTTGGTGTTTCATAAGAACAAAATTCAAATGGCAAAATCTACTCATCAAGCGTTTTACCTCCATCCATCCTCAAATCTCCTGCATTCAGAAGAGAATATCTTAGAGGAACAGCTGACCCTTCTGCTAATAAGGTAAGATTAAACATTAAAATCAAATTCAAATTAAATTTTTTTTTTTTTTACAGGATAGAGTCACCAGTATGCTTTCTCCTAGCAGAGATTATTAAAAACTTGATCCTTCCAAAGATCCTATTAAGAAAAAATACAACCATTTGTTCACTTCTCCTTAGTTGATGAAGCAATGCAATGTAGATTTTGAGAAAGAAAATATTGGTATTTCTTACTCACCAGAGAGTTAAAAGAACTTTGTTAATTCTGAACGTGAATTGATAGAACAAGAGACAAGAGAATTTTTGAAGCGCTCAGTTGAGAGAAGTGCTTAAAGAGCTCTCCAAGCAAGTAGCAATGTCTTTAGTAGTTACGAACCTTAAGAAATAGTAACTTCTCGCCTTAGAGATTCATCAGTTCCCAAAAAATCTATCAATTTTGTGAAAAGTCCCTATTCCACCAAAAACTTAAAGGAATCTTTAATGAATACCCCAAATATGAAGCAAAGCATCTAGCTCCCAATGTTTTTAACTAGTGCTAGTGTTTGTGCTAATACCGATAAAGCATTCTATGTATCTAGATTCACTCTTTACAATAAGACTGCTTAAGAGGTATTTGACATTATTTTTGGTAATTAAATATTCTAAGACAAAGTGACAAAATTGGCTTTCAGAAACCGCTTGACCTACCACTATCCTACAGTTCCTACTAATGAAATAGATGGTTTCTTTGATTTCTTAGATATCGTAAATACTTTTTTCATTATGATTTAAACTTAAGAAAATAAAATAAATAAAAATAGAACCAAGACTAAATTCTAGAAGTTAATGAAGTAGGACCAGTACTTATGAGTATTTGTGATTACAAATCTAAAGAAAATGGAAAATTAATTTAGGTTTTCAACTTTTTGGACGTTGACAGAAAAGGATTTATTACAAGACTAGAAACTGAACATCTCATACATTCATCCATAATAAAGAAAAACTACCACAACACTGCTCTTAATCTCTCTAAATAGTAATTCACCACAAAGCTTTTAAACAATTTTTAATATTTTTTTATTCTAAAAAGATTATTTAAGGAGGTTGACCTAGAATAAAAGGGATATCTTACTTATTGGGAGCTATACAGCTGGTAATTAATTTCAATAAAATTTATTTAAGAAATAATTAAATATTTATTTAAAAATTAAATAGCAAAAAATAGGAATCTATTAAATAACTAATTGATATCTTAACTTGCTGATTGCAAAGGCAAAAAATAAAAAATAAATAAAAGCACAATTATAATTTAATTAGGTATAAGGTGCTACTGCAATATAACCAACCAACTAACCAATTATGTTAAAATATAAAAAATAAAAATATATATTAATTAAAACTTATATAAATATCTATCTACCTATCTATTTTCGTATTTCCCGATGCTAATATTATAATTATGTTTAATAAAATTCTTACTTTAATTTAAGGCTTTTATAATATTAATATATTTACCTTAGAATTTACTTTCTCCTTTAAAATTTCAACTAATTCAAAAAAATATATAAGATTCAAAATGGATATTGTTTAATGTTTCAAACATCAAAAATTTTCTTTTAAAATTTGTTAAAGTGATTTTTGTATGAATTAAATTGAAAATATTAAAAATTTATATCAACATTTAATTAATAAAAGATAAGCGACTTTTGAATGAATAATAAAAGTGATTTGAAATACATTTCAAAAATATAAAAAAATTAACAGAAATAATCAAATAGATAGCTAGTTAATTAATTGATTAACTAAGTAAATAATAAAATAGTTAATTAATATTCATTCTACTAAAATTTTTACTATTCTTTACAAAAATATATAAATTCTTACTAAATTATACAAAGTTAATAATAAATAATGTCTAAATGTATAAAATGGCTCTTTTTTCTGGGAGGATTGTGCTCTATTGTAGTCTTATCTACTATCAATATACCTAGTAGGATGACTTTGAATTATAAGTTTAATGAGTTACCTTCAGATAAGGATCTAAAAATTTAATATAATATAAAATACGATGATAATTCAAATGAAGACTAATATGACACTGCAAGCAGTTTTATTAGTTACATTAATTATTCCTGTTTCTCTTTAATAGATTTTATAATAATTGTTGCCATCGAATTTTTGAAAGTTGTGCTCTTCCAAAAACCGCTATATTTAGAAATTGAAGGAGGTAATTAAATATATGATGAAGAAAAAATTCCAAGTTATGTTCAAACAAAAAAGAAAAGACATTTATTAGATGATAAAGAAATTCCTATTGTGTAATTAATTGTTACAATCATATTGATAGTGAAGGATATGATGATACTTCCACTTTCTCTTATTGCTTTTGAATATGATAAAATTTCTGGCTTAGTGTAATTCGGTTCATTTATTATACACACACTCGGCTCTCCTTAGGTCTTTTTATCATTTTAGCATTTAGCTTATAGTAGGCTAGGAGTTATTCAGGATATAGCTGAAGAAACAGAAGGTGAATAGAAGATTGATAAGACTGTTAGTTATATAATGCATTTTATGAGATTCTATATTTTATTTATAATTATAATTCTATGTCCATTAATTGTTATAGGCTCTATATTTGGGACAATAATAGTTTCTGTTTATTCTTTTGCATCTCTTGGACTATTTATACCAGGCCTTTTAATATTATACGCTTTTAAAAGAAGAGGATTCTCAAATAGATGCTTTATGCCGCTTCTTTTAATTATTTTTATCGGTGTTGGTATGGTAACCTTAATATCTTATGTAACCAGCATAGGAATCTTACTAGCGAATAGTTCTTCAGTTAAATCAATATTTCAATTTTATTTTGGTCCTAATACCTTTAATCTATGGTATTTTGCATCTAATTAGTAGTAGAATAGCTGGAAAGACAATTTGTATTATATAATTAGGATAATAGCAGTAATCTGAAAGAAAACAAAAAAATATATTTAGATTATAATTTTAATAAATAAAGTTAATTAATAGTATTAAAAAGTGAAAGTAATTTTTCAACAATTATTTATTAACTAAAAAATTATCTTAAAAATATTTTAAATTCATTTTATTTATCAAAATGAAAATTTAAAAGTCTTTTAATGATATTAAATATTGAATAATTTTGTAATAACTTTTCATATATTTGAAATTCAAACCTTTTATCCAAAAAAGTTTATATAATAATAATTAGTATTCAAACAATTACTAAAAATATATAAAAAAAACTAACTCTCGTATTCAGGAAAATTAAGATTAAAGGAATATTTATTTTATCAACATTAATTTTTTATATTGTACCTGCTTATTTGTAAAAATACTCAATCATTTATGATTTTAAATTATATTATTTTTCAAAAAGGAAAGAATGATATTCTTAGAATTTAGAATATGACTCAAAAATAAAATAAAAGTATTGATACTAATAAAAACAAGTTAAGAGAAGACTTGTTTTGAGTTGGATAAATATATAATTCAGATGATTTTATAGAAGTATTTATTGATTTATATAAAGGGTTGATTAAAAGATATATAGAATTTTTTACAAAAAATAAATTAAAGCAAATAATTTATTTATTTATTTATTTTATTCTTAATTATTTAAATTTATATGAGAAATATAAATCAAGTATTAAATATTTAATTCATTTTATTTGGTTGTTTATTGGTTTATTGATTTAGTTATTTAGTTAATACAAGCCAATCATAATCATGGTTTGTAAAGGAATTTTGTTCTTTTTTTATAATAAAAATATGATGAAGTTTTACTTTCAAATTAAAAATAAGTAATGAATATTACCTATCATCAACATGCCTTATTAGGTAGTCTCTTTCAATAAGAGATTCAATCCTTTGCTTTATTTGCTAGGGTTAAGGTTTAAAAATATGACCAATTAGCTTTACAATTTCTGCACTCAATTCGTTTAAAGCTAATGTTTTTCTAGACTTCATAATTCTAACGATGCAAGCATCTAATTAGTGTTCTCTTAATTTTTTTAACTCACCTTCTATTTCATTATCATTTACGTTTACAGTTTTTTCTTGATTTTTTAGTGCCTTTATATTTAAAATGAATATTTATTATTAGATCTTTTTAAATAAATTTGATTTATTTATTTATTTATTTATTTTACCTTTCTTAATTCAGGATTAGGATGCATTTTTATTTTAACTATTTTTGAACTAAATTTGGTATTTACACTAATCACTTCATTATCTTTAAATTCAGTAAGGTCCTTTTTAAAAAGAAAAAAATATTTTCATTTTTTAAATAAAACAAACTATTAAATTAATTACATTATTGTTATCTCTATTAAAAAGTTTGTACTTACACAAGGTTATTAAATTAAGGTGAAGTTCTTGTATAGGGATTTTTAAAACGTCTGAAATATATTTAAAAGTGTAAGAATCTGCCTTGTTGAATAATAAAAGGATCAGTAGTTGGTAATTGGTAACATCTAAGGTGTATTTTTTATCAAATTTAGTTGAGATTTCTGCATTTCCTTAAGAAAAAGCCCAGTCTATTTTACGACCTTTGTGCTTCTCTTTATAGAGCTTGATATAAGTATCTGCAATCCAAATTAATTCATTTGGCACATCTAGAATGTCTTTTTATATAGTCCAGTGTCCACTAGTTAAGATGGTTATTTTCCAATCTATCTCATCACACCTTCTAGAGTCAATTTCTTTCATCTTTTTCTTAATTTCATTCATAGTTTCTTAATTTACAACCATGTCTGTGCACATTTCAGTTAACTTATTTGTAGTAGACTTACCCATTTCTTTCTATAATTAAAAAAGTACTTTATTTAATATTTCTAACCACAAACAATTTTTTATAAAATACTTTAATGAGAGTAATCAATTTCTTTTCATTTTCATCTGAAAGGGTATTTCCTTACAAAAGTCTTAATGCTAAAAATTTCTGGTAGTGAGTGATAAAAGAATCTCTGCTATCAAAACATAAAAATATATCAATGATATCTTAAAGTTTTTCATCAATTTCAGCTTCACTATTTCCCTTCATACCTAAACAAATTATTTTCATAAAAATAAATTTAATATTTTGAATAAGAAAAAAATTGATGATTTTTGAATTACCAACTCTCAGCTCTTAATCACAATGCTTTGCTAAGAAGAAAATATATTTATCATTTTTATTTAAAAACTCCCTGAATCCTCTATCTCTAGCTGTTTGAATGTCTTACTCTTTATTTAGTTGGTCCTTTATGATGCCATCAATTTTTTTAAAAAAGCTAATTACTTCCCTAATGTATTCTATAATAAAACAATTGATTAGATCAGATCTTTTCTTTTACTTTAATTAAAGTGCTCAATAGACTAAAAAATTTATTTTTTTTTTTGTATTTCCCTATATATTAATAAAAAAATACCTTTAGAGTCTTTATTCAGTTACTCATTACTATTTATATCATTTCCTACAGTCTTTATGTAGCTGTTAAGCTCAGATGACAAGATCGAAATTGTATCTTCTCTACGATAATTCATTAAATTGTACAGCTCTTAAATTTCTTGATACTTGTCTTGCTTAATCATATTGGCTAATCCACTTGACTTATTTCCTATAAGTTCCTTTGCATTGTTTGAAATAATTTCTTTTTCACAAGTATCCATGTAGAGCTTATAACTCCACTTAAAGCATTGCTAAGATCTTTCCTTTTCTTTATCTAGTGCGTATTTAGCATTTTTTACGAATTCTGGAACAGAAAAATCTTCAAGCCATTAAGCACTCTTTTTGTTCCAGTATTCCTTTGCATTATCAATCAATCTCTGCTCAAAATGTTCTCTATAATAACTTAAGTCTTCTTTGCCCTACTATGAATTATAGCCAAACTTTGAAAAACCTTAAATTTCTTTATACTTAACTAACTGAACATTTTCTGCAAATCCAAGCTCAACGAAATACTATTTAAATAAAATATCGCTTTTTAAAAGAAATCTACTGCTTTAAAGCTATATCTAGTGAAATTCAAGTTTCTGTTTTATGGTAATATGACTTGACGAATTAAAATATTTTTACTTGTATAATTTTGACAATCAGCTAGAAGGGAACTTAAAGGTCATCTCTGTGTTTATTTAAAAAATCAAATATTATTGAATATATAATCTCTTTATTTCTTATAAATATTCTTTCTCTCAGCAGCGTAAAAGTCTTTCCAGATAAAGATTAGCCATGGAGTGCTTTGTAAGACTAATCAAACTTGGTAAAGATGAATTTTAGCCAAAATAAATATAACTGTAAATTTTGCCATTCTTCTTTAACTTTTTCTAAGTACTCTTCACCTGTGAGCACTTAAATTTTCCTCTAAAACTAGTTGCTGTGCGATTAAAAGAAAAATTAATTAAATGTCTACTTAATTTTCAATTTACTCCAGATATTATTCCATTTATTTAGAAAACCATTCAAACAATTGAATCTCTTCTCTATTCTACCTATTAAAGTTGACCTTGCATAGTAGGCTTTTCGTTAAATGAAAATCATTAATAAAAATACTATGAAAATGCATAAATAATCCTTAAAATGATATCTTTCGCTCATATTTTTACAATAGAGAAATAAATTTTTGGATATAAAAACAAAAGTTGTAATAAAAAAAAATATCTTTCTTACTCATAGCAATGCATATATTCTTTATTTGATATCTATATATCCTGTCCGCTTGACAAGAAATCTATAAGCTTCTATTAAGTTGCTTCTATTTTTGAAATAGCTTGCTATAAATCGCTCATTTATTAGTTCTCCATTATTTGTTTACTTCCACTTAAAGTGTTTTTTTGCTACTCTAAATTTTAAATAATTAGTATTCAAAAAATTTAGTAATTATCAATATTAAACTCTATTGAAATTTTAGCTAAATTTTCTAAACAAATTCTTATTTCTAAATAAAATAAATTAATAAAGAAAATTTGATTCTTGTATTTAATAACGTATTGCTAAAAGCTAATAATATTTCTTACACTTATTTATTAAAAGCAATAAAATGAAATAAATTATTTACTAAAAATCTATTTTATATTTCATGTTTTATCACAAAAAAATAAAATCTGAATTAAATTTTACTTTTTTTTGATTCGATGAAGCCAACTAAAAAAGGAAGTAAAAATATTGTAAAATTTAATAGTAAAAAGATTTATTAATAACACTAATTCATTTTTATTAGGCCTATTAAAATAAGGAATTACCTATCTCATCAATAAAAACTTCTTTAAATACATATTAGTATATTATTTATCTTCTCATGATTTTTAAAATAAAAAAAATTTGATAATTTCTTAATCAAGAGAAAAATTCATTCAACTTTTTATGTTTTGATTTTTATAAAATAAAAATAAATTATTACATTTTATTTTAGAATTAAAATTTATATTGTTTTAAACGTGAATAACTGCTCAATAATTTTTTTATAACACTATTTGTAAATGCTGTCTAGATGTTAAATAAACTCTAAATTTATTTAAATAATTACTACTCATTAACATAATAGAAATTGAAAAATTTTTTCTAATTATTTTGTAAATTACACTTTTTTATTAAACATTTGTAGAAATTAATTTAAATTAAATTAAAAATTTATATTCAATAAAATTAAAGTGTATATATATGTTAATAAATAAAACTAAGAATTAGAATTATTATTCTAATTATTTTGTATTTTACATTTTTTTATTAAACATTTGTAGAAATTAATTTAAATTAAATTAAAAATTTATATTGAATAAAATAAAAGTGTTTATATGCAAATAAATAAAACTAAGAATTAGAATTATATTTAATAATTATTTTTAGATTAAATTAAATTTTTTTAAATTTATAAAATTTGAATAAAATTTACAATTTTAACAAAATAAAATCTCTCAAAATCAAGTTATTTTTCTGTAAAAATCTTACAGTGCTTTTAAATTTTTAATATTGAAATGATAAAATTTTTTAAAATTAAAAAATTAAGAATTCATCAATTAATTTATTAGAAATGATATAGATAGATAGATGGTTAACTTTGCTTAGTGTTTTAAAAAAAATGAAGAAATAAATTAGTGATAATTTAATTGTGTGCAAAAACTAATAATTCATTTTATCTATAACAAATCATCATAGTTCAATAATTTCTTTCTGATGTTACTTTATTCATTATTAGGATTGCTAATGCAAATAAATTAACAAAAACATGAAAATATTAAATTCTCGTATCTTTAGTTATCTATATCAGATAGACTTTAATTTTTTTATTCACTAAGCATTTAAAGATATATCAGGTATAATTCATGCCTTTTAGAATAATTTGCAAAATAAATAGAAAAAATCCTCCTTTAATAAGATTAGATAAAATAAAAAATTATAAATAATTGATTGATCAAATAATAAAATCAAAAAAATTAATTTACTTTGTAATAAAAAATAAAAATATAGAAGTAGAAATGTCATTTATAACATATCCTCTCAAGGTTACTGGACCCATTCCAATTGATGTCATATTTGAATAGTTTATTTCACAGTTATATGGTGAAGCTACCTGGTAACCTGTTAAAGGTCTTTTTACTAAAGTTAGTCAGCTAAGAGGAGAGTTTTTATTTGATTAGCATAATCTTACAGTTGCCAACGACCCTGCTACCTGTGCAAAACTCGTAGAAAAACTCACTCTTTACTACAAGCATCTTCTCTTCCTTTAAAACAAGTAATTTCAATTTAACTTTATCAATTCAACTTAGTTAAAATTTAATCAAAAATCAGATTTAGATTCGAATACTATTAGCCAGGCTCAGTTAACATTCCTTTCTAATGGAGCAATTCTTTTGATTCCAAGAAATAAATTGCTACCCCAAGTCTTATTTTAGAAAAAGCTTGCATTCTTTACAATTTAACTATTATTTACTACACTGAGGGTAACAATTTAATGCATGGAAATCCAGAATAAAGAAAGGTCGCAACTCAAAAATTCAGATTTGGTTTATGGTGCATCTAGTAAATTAAATAATTAGTCATTAACATGGCTCCTGAAATCAAGGCAATATTGACCGATTTTAGTGAGGCTAATTTAGATATTCTCTATCACACTATGTTAGGTAACTGTTATGCTGTGCTCTTCAATAACTTACTACCTCAAGAAGATCAAATCAAGGTTAAAAATATTGGTAATTTAACATATTCATTACAATCATTTTACAAACCATAAAAAACTAGAATTATAAAGAAAAAACTAATTTAAAATTATTTTATTAATAAAACAGCTAGTTTAGCTGGAGAGGCATCTCAAAATTACACAATTGCATTGAGCAAAGTTAATGGTATTATTCAAAGTGGAGAACATATCATTCCCTAGGATCATCTCTAGAAAGTTAAGGCTTTCCTCTTCTTTAACACTGTTAAATATATGGCTATTGCAGGTTTAAAGATGGCTAAGCACCACAAAGATCTTCACGAAGACAACTTGACTGGTGGACACATCGGCTGGGCTCTTGGTTATGTGAAAAATAGTGTTAATACCATCACTTTAGCCTTAAAAAATGAAGTAAAAGCATTTTAAATTTTATCTTAATTTGTTAAAATGTAACTAAAAATAATAGGCTGCTATGAAATAAGTAGAAAAATAATAATAGGATTAATTATAGCAAATTAAAGCAGATTGCGAAAAAGAATATAATGAATTAAATTAAAGAAATTTGCAAATTTATAATCAAGAAGTTATTGAAGAAAAGAAATTGCCAAGAACTACTTTGATGGAGTAGCTTATTATATAGCCAGCTGAACCAAAAGAAATGCAATAAAATATTGCTGTTGATGAAAGTGCCTTTGCTAATTTTGTCTCAGAAGAAACATTGTAAATGGTTTAGGAAATTAAGCAATTTGCTCAATAAAGAAGTGGAGACGTTGAAAACGTATAAAAGCAAATCTTTGAAATGAAATAAAGTGCTTATTTAGAGAATTATGTCAACTTCTTTATTGATTTAATGAGTCAAAAGCAATAACAATAAATTCCATAAAAAGTTAATGATAAAATTTCCAAATACAACAGTCTTGGAGGTACTAAATAGCTTAAAAACTACATCTAAACTCTTAAGGATAACAACATCTAATGTGGCATGATTATCAACAATGTAAGACAAAAAATTGAAAAAGAATAAAGTGAAGATGAAACTTTTAGAAAAGACTATGGCGCAAAGTGGACCAGAGCTCAATCATAAACTTCGAATAAAGAATATTTGAATGAACTGAAGAGTAAAATAAACATTTTTTTTTTTTTGATTTGTTATTAAATAAATCATTAAAATATAGATTTAGAAGAAAACTTCAAGATTGCAACTAACGTTGATATGGATACTCAACAAAGATGGTAATAAAATCTCGAAGTAGCAGAGTTAATGGAGAAACCTCCTACTGAATATTCCAAGTATTTCACCTCTGGTTCCTCTGAGGACAGTTTCAAGTAATAGAATCTATAACTACTTTAACAACTTGAAAATATAGACAATCAAATCAATTCTGATATGACTGCTATTAAAGATTCTATTCAAAATATCAACAATTCAATTAGAAATACAAATTTCTAAGGAGAAGTTAGTAAAGCTCTTCAATAAAAAGTTCCTAAGGAAAAAATTTTAGAAAATGTTCTTTAGCCTGTATCTTTGCAAATCACAGCTTTAAATGAAATGGTAAATCATTTAAATTAAAGTTTAATTTACTAAAAAATTATTTAAAATAGATTGCTCATTACAGCAGTAAAGTAAGTGAAGCTTGCAATCTTGCTATCGAATTACAATAAAAAAGAAATCAAAAAGGAGGAAATCAAGGTGGAAATATGCAATAATCTGAAAAGTATTCTGGTGGTATGACTACTTTAGTTGAATTATTCGATGATTGTCAACAAGGAATGAAATTCTATGGTGATCTACTTGGCTTACTACTTGACTTAGATAAGAAGGTTACTGATTATATCTCTGCTCGTGAAATTGAAAAAAATAATTTAATTTAAATGATCCATAATGAATAATCAAAAATAAATATGAATTAAGGAGGATTCAATGCTTAGTATGTATAACCCTAAGCACCTCCTACTAATTACTTCTATGGACAATAGAATAATCCTTATAACTAATATCCTCCATAAAACTAATACCCTCCAAGCTAGTATCCCCCTTAAAACTATGGTGCACCCTATTAAAACAACCCATATCAATAGCACTAGTAATAATAGTAAGTACCTCAATAATCAAATCCTTTCTACAACAACGGATAATTCAATTAAGGCTAATCTGTATTCATTCCAAAAAAATGAAAAAATAAAAAAACAACATTAATAAAGTTATAAATTTATTTATTTACCTAAATGTGTTAATAACATCTAAATTATCTATTTTATTTTTAAATAAAAACTAAAATTTTTTAATACTTCTAAATATTTTTGAAAAATTTTCTAACATAAAATTCTTGGTTTTAATTATAAATTTATTTTATTCTTTTAAAATTAAAAATATTATAAATAATTTTTAAATATAACTAAATTAATAAAAAATGAATCTCTTTTTTGTAAAAATATTTATTTGCTTATTAATTCATTAAATATAAAATTAAAATGAAACATTTTGAGAAACAAAATTAATTTAAAAAACAAAAATAAAGCTAAGTAAAAAGAAATGAAGAAATAATTTATGAGTTTAATCCTAGTTATTTAATTTCTATTTTTATTAGATTTTTTTTCATTTTTCATTTAAAAAAATTTTTTAAATATGAATTAATTTAAAATAAATTTTAGCTTATTGTTTGAGAAAAAATTTTTTATTTAATTAATAAAAATAAGAATAATATGAATTTACTTTAAAATAACTAATTCAATTATTTAGAATTTGAAAAATGTTAAAAATATTTTTAATTTCTAGATATATTTTTAACTCTCCTTTTTAGATATTTATCTAAAAAATGTTTAAATCTCTTTAATTATTGAAATAATAAAATAAACAATTTATTTGATAGTTAATTATAAGATTTGAAACTATTTATATATTTTACATATAATTATTTGCTATTTAATTAATAATTTAATATAATGTCTAATTAAAATAGATATATTGATTGATTTATTAATCAGTTTTCATCTTGGTTTTAAATTATAAATGGTTGAGAAAATTATTGCATCTGTTAAAACTATTGGTTTTATTATTGTTAGCCTTGTTGTTGCTAGAACATATCTTACATTTGCTTTAATGGGAATGGTTGACTATACTGCTCTTCATTTTAGCTGTTCATTTATGAACCGAAGTTAGGAATTTCTTAATTAATTTTTGCAGCTTAATTTTCTGGTATATCTTCTTTCATGTTTCTGAAATGATTTAGTAAATTCATATTTATCATTTAGTTTTAATTTTAGGGGAATTAAAACTATTAATCCATGTTAGCTCTTGATGGTGAATCAGCTAAATACGCATGAGATTATAGGGCTGGATGTTAAATCGAGTTAAAATTACTCATTGAACCATTAAATAGAGTTGGAGGATTTCCCAAAGGATGGGGGGCACTAAACTAATATTACTATTATTATTATTAAGTAGGACTATTCTACTGTTGCATAAGATTAGGCATAAATGTACTTGCGTTTATATTATTCATATCAAGGGCTTAAATATTTGGGGGTTAGCTGTAAACTTATCTCACATAATTGCTTAACGGGTCAAAACGTTATGAAAGGTTCATAGCAAACATATTTTTTAACTCTTTTAGTTATTTTTAGCAGCCTTCAGAATTATAAAGACTTGCACTGCTACTCATTTAACCAAGTAACATTTAAGATGCTTGCAAAATTCTATTTATATTTGCTTTCTATAACTCTCCAATATATTAATATAATTTAGACATTTGATTTCTGTAACGCAATTCTTCTAGCTCTTTTATCAGTTAAACATTAGATGCATTCTTTTAATCTATTTAACTAGGAGGAGGAGTTTAAATGTTTGGTAATTCTGCCTTAATACTTTTGAATTCTATTACTTCAGATTTAAAAGTTTTATAACGCTCAATAAATTATTTAAAGTGCTCATCTACTCCAGTGGTTAATTCTATCTTTAAATCATCAAGCAAGTTGTTCATTTCGTGTTTCATGTGATCAAAATCTGCTTCAATTTTTTATTTTTCTTTCTCTACTCTCTCTCTGTAATTGCTTAGATTCTATTTTATAATTTTTTATAAGTTCAATAAAAATGACCAAATAAATAAATAATTAACAAACTGAAAATGATTTCTATAATTTAAATAAAATAATTGTAAATTAAATTATTACTTTTTCTTCTTCAGCTAGCAAAAACATAGTGTATTAAGGAAAATAATCTTAATCATATGTTAGGATATCAGTTGGGATATTTAAATTATTTTTCTTTACAACATTTTGCATTTTTTAATTATTCAATATTTGTTGGCTAGTCTCTCCTATTGATTGCTCATAGCTGTTTTATTTATTTGCACTTCCAGGATATTTTGGAGGTCTTAGGGGAGGTTGACCATTTTACAAACCTCCTGCATTCATTTATTGCAATTATTACATCCCCGAAGATCTTATTCTGGACTCTCCTAGACTTTTGAATCCATTAGTTGGAAGATTTGATGGATAATTCACCCTGTTTTAAATAAAAATATATTAAAAATCATAGATTTTTATTTAAATATTAAATTAATTTAATTAAAAAACTACTTTTTTATATTGTTAAATTAAAGCTTGCTGTCATTAGATAATTCTCTATTATTTAACTAGGTTTCAAAGTCACTATTTCTTTTAAATTAGTCAACACTCAGTTTTCTTCCATATGTATTGGCATTATCTTATATTCCACTGGTGTTATGGCTATTTAAGGACATAGGGTTATTGTTTGTGAACGAACTTGAGAAATTTCCTATATTATTGTTACTTGCAAAGTTAAACCCTTAACCTTAACTAAATAATCCTCCACTATTTTTATTCATTCTTGTAGGAGTTAAATTCGTACTTATTTTGAAGTAGCTCTTATCTTGCTCATCACCAATATCAAAAAACTGTTAATTAGACATTTGATTATTCATACCAGAGTATCCGCTATGAGAAGAAATATTTTAGCTAGTATTTTTAGTTGAATCATTATTAAAGCGATATTTGCTGGTCAATTCATAAGGCTAGCTCTAAATAGAAGACATGAAACCTTCTCCAGTTCCAGGACGCTGCATTTTGGAATATGGATTGAAATGAGCATTATTTTCGTTATTTATTGACACAGTTGTGTCTCCTAATCCTTATAAAGGAGCCTTTCTGTCAAATAATAGGGATGATTACTAAGGAATTTAAGAAACAGATTGTGTTTAAGATTAATTTTTTGCTTTATATTCATCATATTTACTCTTGAACTCATATCTTTTGCCTTCATTGCTATAAGTTGAGGAAGGAGTATCTGAAATCCCATTTGAGTTATTTAAAACTCTATTAGTATTAGTTGGCATGCGAGTGCTGATAGAATTAGGATTATTCATTTCCATTGCTAATTTTCCTGAAAAATTGTTTTGTCCAAATAATCCGTTAGCTGCTGAATCAATATGATCCTTTTTTGTAAAATTCCCTACTTAAAAATTGGGTGATTCCATTTAAAATTTTTGATCATTTTCTCCTCCAAAAATAGATTTTTATCTAAATTCTTCACTTGTTTCTGAGTTAGTTGATAGATCGCTTTATGCTTTGAAAGCTGCCATTTAGGCATGACTAATTGGTAATTTTGAAATACTATTATCGCCATCTAACTTGTTAAATGATTCAAATTATCCTTTAAATTCTTCCATTTGAATGTATATATGTGTTTATCTGAGATAGTTTTTTTTAAATATCTAAAATCCTGTATTTTAATTCTACTTTATTTTATGTTGTAAATACTGCAAAACAGATAGATTTTAAACGATTTAATGCTTCACAAATATTTAATTAAAGCTGTTGGTTGATTAATTTTTCTAATGTTTTTCTTAATGATAATAATTTTTAATTCTTATTTTTATTAATAACAAAAAAATAATGTTTATTGGGATTGATAAATGATTGAATGAATACAGCAAAAACTAATTCAAATTATTTAAAATAGTGAAATTTCAAACAAAAGATGCTTTTCATTTTTCGGTCTATATTTGGAAGCGCATATGCATACATTCACAAATTATGAATATTCATTTATTTATGCAAAATTAAAAATTCAACCTAAGTGTTGAAAAGGATATTTCCAATTTTTAAATTATAAAATAAATATTTATTTATTTGCATTTAAATTTATATTTTATATTTATTTGCTATTATTCCAACCAAAACATAGAGATTTAGCCAAGATTTATATGTTAAAGCTCTGATGTTAAATTGCAACATCTAAAAAATAATTTTAGGTCTAAATTAAAAAAAGTTTTAAAATTAATCAAATGATACTTTTGTTTAAAACGATTTAAATCCTCTTCAAAAAACTCTAATTAAGAATTCATTAAAATTATTAATTTGTTAAATTTTAATTAAATACTTAATAATAAAGAAAATTCGTATAGTTTTAATAATTAATTATTTAAAATGAATAAATTATGAAAATATTTTGCCATTATTAGATATTAGAATATAAAATAATTGATGAGAATTAATATTGAGATGGAATAATTATATAATATTTTATTTACAATAAATACAAGTAATTAGAAAATTATATCAGAATATCTATTTAATGAAAAATGTATTTTATTTATTCAGCTGCAAGACAGCAATTGATTGTGTTAAAAGTAAGCTCATAGAGAGCCAGTATATTATTAATTTTATCTTATATATCTAATAAATTATTGAATTATAATATAATTTATATAAGTCTTCAAAAAATGATTCTAATTCATTGCAGAATAATCTTTAGCTCTTATTGTTAATACTACTAAATGAAGTAAGTCTCAAATTCAAACTTTAATTAATTAATTTATTTTGTTTTGCCATAATAAGAACAATTTTATAGTGACAAACAGGAGTTATCCTGCTGATGTTTGACAAAAATTAATAGTGAGATCATAAATAGGATAAACAGAAAGCTAAATGACAGTTTACATTAATTAAATAAAGAAACTATCTGAAAAATTAGCTTTTTATTGTTATAAAGATGAGAAGTTAGTTCTTTTTTGATTAATATTCATGTTTTTATTGTTATTATTTTTATTGTTTTTATTTATTATTAGTAAAAGTATGTCATCTTAATTATCGTCTGAATTATGTTTTAAATAAAAATTCTTTCTTCTTATTATTTTATTATTGTTAATTTCACACGAAAGAATGAAATAATAGCTTATTTATCTATCTTGTTGTCTGTTTATCTGCCTATCTGAGTATTGAGCATAGTTTCAAAAACGATAATTAATATATTAATTAGATCATTATTTTTTATTTATGTATAGGAAAATTAAAGAAGTTGTTGATTTCTCAATTTTTACATTTTAGAAATGTAATGAATGTCATTTCAATCAATTAAGATGTTGACTGTTTTCGTTAAAAAATTCATCTTCTTAGCTAAAAAGAGAGTTTAAGCTAAATTTTTATAAAAATAAATTATTATTTTAGATTTTAATTTTTAATTTAAAATTACTTAAGAGGATTTATGCTAGATCTATTAGCTGGGTACTTTATATTGGAGTTCATATTGTAAATGTATTGCTTATTTGAGCTAAGAGTTTTCAGCATCACTTTTTCTGAAAGATTCAGCATTTTTGAAGGACTTTCATAATTTATGCCTATATTTTAATGGTTCACCTAAGAATTAAAACCATTTAGACCTCCAAAAGCCATTTGGTTAGAGTAATTTCTTGAAACCTTTTGATCGTCAGATTCTAAGCAGTCTTCATCACTTTATTTTTCACTGCTTTAAAGACTTTCACTCAAAGCAGAGGCTCTTTTCGATTAAAAAGGAGAGGAATCAAGCTACTTACATTTGAAATCGCTATTTAAAGTACTTAGGTAATTATTCCTTTACTCTGACTATATGAAATTCATATCCATGTATTCTTTTTGGTTATTCTTTGATTATTGTGTTGACTACATTTGCTATGAGTAGATTGTACTTTTAGTGTCTGCTCTACTTCTATTAGATTATTCTTCTTAATTTTCTTTATTTTATCTTTTAGCATCATTGTGATGGGTAGCATTCTTATAATTTGAATCAAATTCTTATGTGTACAGACAATCTGATTAAGAGGGCATCGATATAGATTTTTGAAGGTTTGGTTTTTACTTTTTATTATGGTTTTAGCTTAAAGACTGCTAATTTTTAATCGAAGCGTTACTAGAATAGCTTTGAGTGGAAGTTTATAAAGGATAAGAAGATTAATGATTGCGGCTAGCATTTTCGCTGTGAATTTATTATCCCTTATGATATTATTCGCTAATGGGTTATTATCCTTTAGGATATTAATAGTCTTTATAGTAAGGATAAGGCTATTAAGGATACCCACTTTAAGGTTAGCTCGGATGTGCAGTAGGGTAATACATAAAATTCATTGGTTAATAATGAGAATAATAGTGAGGGTCATATTTATAAGCTTATACATGACTGTAGGGATTATATACTTAACTGTGATGAGGGAAGTGGCTACCACTTACATTTTATTAAGTATTTACAGGAGCATACAAACTTGGATAGCATTACTACTACATTGATGATGGTTAAGGTGGAGGAGCATATCCGTTTAAAGACTATGATCTATGCAAGGGATATGGATGGTAGCCACCTGGATAACCAGGATATGGGCCAGGTTATGATCCTTCATAAATTTAATAAGGATAAGGCTTTTCTTCATTGGATAATTAAGAATTCGTGTACTGAGAATTTGCATTTAATTACTAACCATCTTCACAGTAATTATAATATTAAACTTCTTTTATATTTTCCTATTTAATATCCTAGTAAAAACCGTATTCTCTATTTCTTCCATCTACCCTTGCAGGATCTCCTTTTGTTTTGTCATAGCTTTCTATTTTACAATTCTGTGGATTGATATTTTCTTTTTAACTTTAATTTTTTTTAGCTTTATCTGCTGCTTATACGGTAGGACTGGTTTCTTCTAATTTTAATTTTTTCTTAGGATCCTCTTTGATTGAAGGACTTAATTACCTTAAACTCTTTTTTTCTGCACGCTATTTGTTGGATTCTATTTTGTTTTCTTTGAGAATTTATGTATTGCAGCTTAAGTTATTACTCTATAGTTAGGAGCTAGTTTGGTGTGACTTAGGAGTAAATGTGTTATTTTCTTTATCTAAAACAGCTGGATTTTGAGTTGGCTATAAAGATTATGAGTGCTTAAGTAACTAAGGAATATGTTAAACTTTTTTTACAGTAGATTAATCTTTTTCATTACATTCTTCTTCAGTTTTAGTCCAAATAAAAGGATTCACTTATGCCTTACTATTTACTGAATGTTTTTCTTTAGTTTTCTAGGAGTTATCAGTATCTTCTTTGAAAGTAGGTTCCTTAGAACAATTAGTAATAGCGCTGTTGTGAGAAGAAATATGATTGTTGTTATTTGTACTATTGTTGTTGATACTTTAATTAGCAGAAGTGTTCACAAAATTTTGATTATCTTCTTAACTTTGCTCTTCTTCATCATCATCTTCCTCATCTTCATCACAATCACTAGGAACATATTACTTATTTAATAGTAAAATCTCTAATGCCTTTTTTTCACCTGGAAGTGAAACTCTATCGAAGTAGCTTTCGCCGACTTCAGCAAATATTTCTCTCACGTTAACTAATTTGCGCGCATAGTCATCTAGGCGTTTTTTCATGCCGCTGTTCCAATGATTTTTAATGGAGTTGTCAGTACGACCAATTATGTACTTAGCTATTTCAGCCCACTTATTTCCAATACCTCTGTGAAATAAATAAAGTACCCATTCTTCCTCTTCGCTCCATGAGCATTTTTTAATGTTTGGATTAAGATGATTGTGCCATCTATATTTTAATATTAAATAATTTTATTAGGAACTAAAAAAAAAACTTAAAATCTATTTTGGTTCAAGATTTGAAATGACTAAAATTTCTAAAAAGAGCAGTTAAATTTTATAATTATTTTGTTTTTTATATCTACTTATTTATTTGTAATAACTTTTGGTAGATCAAATTTTATTAACAGGAATTTTAAATTAAAGTAAATTTCTAAATTTATATTTAGATAAAATATAAAGCAATGGGGAGAAGATTTATTAATTTATTGAATATTAAAATTTCTGCAAATAAAAAATGTTAGATATGGTAAAAGCATAGATTTGAAAGTAATTAAGATATAATAAATTATATGAGAGTAATGTGGGGAAATATTAAAGTGAAAAAGTTAAGGCCAATAACAATATCAAAAAAAAAAATTATTAAATTGAATTAATTAATGAGAGAGTAATTGAATGAGTGAGTGAATGAATGAATGATATACGTATTTACTAATTTGATAGATCAAAAGCAAATAACAAAATTGATATTTTTGAAAATAGAAGTTTGTAAATTCAAAAATAAGTAAATAAATAAATTAATTCATTAATTAAATAGTACATTTGCTGATTCATTCATTAATAATAAAAAATACATGATAATTTGATTAAGCTGGAGAAGTATTTCAAATACTAATGTAACGAACATATTTTTAAATTAATTTGTGGATTAAATTAAATCTAAATTCGTTTTCAAATTATTAAAATTAAACATTTGAGATATAAAAAAATTCAAATCTTTTTAGGGGTTGTGTGCATATTCTTCTTTGTCATTTTGATATTTCAAAATTATTATCTCAATCAATGTCTATTTGCTCAAGAGTTTCATGTTATTATAATACTCAAGAAGCAAATATTTTCAATCTCAGGAAGACTTCTTCATTGATTGTAAAATTATTGTAAGGATAAGTAAGACTTATATTTTTAACATTTTTAAGCCCAAATTAAAATATTTGGAGACTAATATTCAAGCTTAGAGAGATTTTATTAGCATTTTATTAAGCGCTAAACTAAGGAAGCTTTATTATTAAAGATTTTTCAAAAAAAATAGGCTACTTTAAGAGAATAAAAAGTACTGAATTTGACTGATTAATTAGTTTGTTTTTTTGCTTGCTTGCTTGTTTGTGTGTGTAAGAATGATATCTCTTTTTGAATTTTTGATATATGTTTTTAACATTCTAATAAATTTCTTTAAATTCAAAAGCTGAAAGAAATAACTAATTTCAAATAAACATAGATTTTTAATATGCTTTTAATTCCTATCTTTTATTTATTTCTCTCTACTCTCTCTTAATTAATTTTTTTGGGTATATTAAAAATCATTTAAAAATTGTTTTTAATCAACAAAATCTATATATTTGGAACCTTTCATCTCATTCATTACAAACTCAAACAAATTGTTTGTTGCTGGCTAACTTGCTTGATTGCTTGCTTACTATTGCAGTAAACGTAAAATTCCACCCAAAAATATTAATAGTATTACCTCTCACGACACTGCTTTCCTATCCTCCCCTCGAGGTGAGTGGCTATAAAAGTCCACTTTTAAGGTCCATGCTCCTTGACTAGTTTTATAACTAATAAATCCTCTTCTTCACTCCATGGTCCTTTATAATTTATTTATATACATACATCAATAATATGTTATAAAATATTTATTTTACTTTTCTTGCACTTGAATGAATCGCTCTTATCTTCAAGAGCCTCGGAACCTTGTTGATTTAAAAACGGGTTTTATAAGAATAAATTCAAGCTCATTTGAACAAAATAAAGAATGTAGAAGTACTCTTAATTAGTGGCTTTACTAATCTCTTACGTCCTTTCTCCTTCGACTAAATACTTATGGTGTCTTTGCTTCTACTTGCCATTTCAATATGAGCTCTTTTAGGGATCTTTTCGCTGTTTTTTATCAAATATTCACTTATGAAAATGTCTTCCTAAGTCTATTTTTTTGGAGCAAATATTTGTGAATATGAACGAATGAATGATATGAAGATTTTATTATTATCTTATTCTGATTTTTTTCTTTTTTATTGATTTAATTGATTCTTTTTTATATTATATTTTGATTGATAATTATAAACCAAAATTTGATTTTTTTATTCTTATTATTTATTATCACCTTTTCTTTCAACGATAAGTATCTTAAGTTTTCAACTTTTTTTATAAATCATATTTTTATTAATGCAAATAATCATTTAATCCACTCTTGTTTTCACTTTCACGTAATTGAATGAATTAAAATAATCATTTATTCATAGGAAAATAAAAAATTACTCTTCTTTCTCTTTCAAATGCAGTAAAAAATTTAATTCTATGTAATACTAAAGTGACTTAAGTCTTTTTTTAAAGTCAATCAACATAATACAAATATACTTAAAGTTTAAATAATTAACTTTTCAATTTAAATCTTACCAAGTATTCCAAATTTTAACCATCCAGAGCAGCTCTTACTCGAGTATAAAAGCTCTTAAATTTAATCCTAACTATATATTTTATTTAGAAGATATCTTAAACCAAAAAAGAGAAGAATTTTTATTATTATTATTAATTTTTAAACACATTTCAAATTTCTAAAAAAAGATTAGTACAATTAAAAATTTGATTATTTTCAAAAAAGATTCTAACAGCTATTAATTATTTAATAATCAAAATTTTAAACTTTCTATTGCGCATTAAAATTTTTCTATTTAGTAGGAAAGTTGTATTAATAAATAGATAACTAATAAATTAGAGAACTTAATTAAAACCTGTATGTATTAAAGCAAATTTAAGCCAATATTTATTATAATTTATTACGTCAATGTAAAATCATTATCAACAAGCAAAACAGGATTATTTGCATAACTATTTCTCAAATTTAATTTATATAAATTATTTTTAAATAACACATAAAATTATTAATCAATAACAAAACGAACATTTTTTAGCTGTCGATATGAATGGTAATTAACTTTTTTTGAATCCTAAAAATAGCAAAGCTAATTCTTATTAAAAAAGTGTACTCAAATCAAATTTTTTTGTAACACTTAAATTATTAAAGTAAATTATTTAAATCTATCCGTTTCTTATATAAGCACAAATAACTGCCAAAATTATTTACGAATTTGAACAAGTTCTTTCATTTAAATGACTACTTTTTATCAATGAATAAATAATTACAAAAGCTATTTTAACATAACAATTAAACTAAATTTGAATGCCAATATTATTTTTTTATTCATTTATTGCTATTATTTTCACCTTCATATTCCATTCAAATTAATTCCTAATTTTTAAAAAAAATTATTTTTTACTAAAATAATTTTGTGATAAAAGATTAATTAATTACTAATCTATTTTTGAATTTAAGAATTAGTAAATTAGTTAGATTTATTTGCAAATCCTCACAAAACTTAATGTTAAAAATATATTTCTACTTTTTAATATCCTTCGAAGCAAATTGTTATTCAAATTTTTTTAAAGAATAATAAATTAAATCTAGTTTTGAAATAAATTTTAAAAAATTAAAATTTTATTTAATAAAAAATGCATTTTAATTATAAATATTTATTTATAAAAATACATATTTACCTTTAAAAATGTGAGATACAAACATTTTAATAATATTTAAATTTTTTATAAAATACATTAAAATTGAATAGCTTCAGGTTTTAAGTCAATATAAGTAAATGCGTTTTTTAATTTATCAAAAGTAATAATTTTTATTATTTGAAAAAACTAAATATTAATTAATGGTAATTGTTAGCATTTAAATTATGAAATTAACCCTCAAATTTTATTTGATGATATAATTTGAATTTCTTAAGTAAAAATACATTTTAAAAAGTAACTTCTTTTTATTTAAAAAAATTACCAAACATAAAATATTGATTGATATTAATTTAAAAGATTTATTAAAAAAATGATAGAAATTAGCAGATTATAAAAAATTAAAAAATATTCAACTAATATCTGCTTTTAAGGTGATAAATAAGCAATTTTCTAAATATAAAATATTTAAAGTTTATTTAAGATAATTTTAGAGGTAATTTTGATTTAGGCTAGCTTTTATAATTTAGATAATAAATTTTTGAATATGTTTATTTGTTAACTATTAAGGATTAATTTAAATTATAGATTAAAGTATTCTTTTAGATTTAACTTTATTGGTAAAAGAATAAAATTAATAAAATAATATAGTAATATAGTAAAATTCCATCAAAAATAAATTACAAATCTATTTAAAGCTTATGTTATTAGAAAAGTCTTATTAATTCTAAGCAGAAAAAAATGTATTTTTTATACTATTCTTTTATTATTTAATTTTTTTTCCAAACTATTTATTTTTCTAATAAATTAATTTATTAATAAAATTGAAAAACTTATTTTTTAGAACAATTATTGAATATATTATCTAAAATGACCTAAGCAAAGATTTATATCTTGTTAACACTGTTGCTTTTCTGCATGCTCATTTAAACTGAAACATAATCAATTAAGATTCCTTTAAAGTTCAAAGATAAAAAACTAGTTTTATCAGCAGATTTTGGTTAAAACTAGTGCTACATTGATGCTGAGATTTAATTTAATTTATGCTCAAGTATCGTTTCTGACTTAAAAGATAATTAGTTCACTAATAACTGTGGTTCTGAAAATACAGGGGAGATCGATTTACTCACTGGAGATCAAGTATTCATCGCCCCTTTTAATTTAAATGGATTTAGAACAAGCCTCAGCTTCAATGTCCCAAGCTCTAATCAAACTTTAAATTATGGAAAAAAAAGTTTATGTTTCGGCTTTGGATCTTATGAATTACAATCTGTACTTCGAAATATGTTTAACTAAGGCTAAATAAAATAACCTATTGCTTATTTATATCTTGATGATGTTCTTTAAAACGAAAAAACAGGAGATATTATTGGGTTCATTGAGCTAGGGGAGCTTTCTTATCCAAAATTCTAAAAGCATGATTATTTAAAATACTTATAGAGTGGAAACCGAGGATCATATTATTCAATTAAAAATGTATAATAATTTTAATTCTTAGGATAAACTTTTAAGCTTT
The DNA here is from genome assembly GCA_000231845.2 of Tetrahymena malaccensis 436. NCBI lineage: Eukaryota > Ciliophora > Oligohymenophorea > Hymenostomatida > Tetrahymenidae > Tetrahymena > Tetrahymena malaccensis. The sequence continues at coordinate 1,029,117 of JH719961.1, forward strand.
CAACAAATCAATCACATTTTAACTTTAACTCTCCATACTATAGCTTTAGCGCTGATGTGATTTAATAAATTTTAGTAACATTCAAGAGAAAAGATATATAGTATTCCATCAAGACTAATCCTTAAAAGGAATCGAGTGATAAATCTATGTATATAGTGCCTTACATTGATTAATTAGATGACATACAAGTAATTTTTACTGAAGAATCTACTCAATATTCTTACTCTATTTCTATATCACCAGAAATATATTCTAGAAAAATTGAAAATGATGACTATGAACTGTTATTTGAGGCAATAGATTCTGGGATTGATTTCCGTTTTGGTAACACTATCTTCTAGTCATATTATGTAGGTTTCAATCAGATTGATAACAAAATTTAAGTAGCAAAAAGGGCTAAGAAACAAACAATCTAAATTTGATAATTATTAAATTTCAGTAGTTACAAACAAATTCTTTTATAGTAAACATGAGTAATTATATATATAATATTACATATTTTAAAGCATTAAATCTACATAAATTGTATGCTTTCACTGTTATATATTCATTTTTTGCTTTTTTTAAAAGTTAAATGTTTTAATTATCATGTTTTGTAATGTTCAAATGTAAAATTTGTCAATTTTTATTAAGTCATATTTATAGTTTTTAAAAATAATTTTTGTTTTCTTTTATATGAAAAGCTGGATTAAAAATCTCTCTTTTTATTTACAAAATGCCTGTTTGCAGAAACAATATAAAAATAAACTTAATTAATTACTTAAGCTATATGATAAGTCATCAGAAATCTACAAGAAATCTTATAAGAAAAAATTTTAATTCATAAGTAAAGATTCAAGTTTTATTATAATTAATTAGATAATAAAAACAATTACTAAATCGTAGACAAAAAGAATATATGAAATCACTTTTTAATTAGAGACATGCATCTGTACTTTTTGTAGTATTCTTATGTATTGTTTCTCTAGAATGCCAAACCCTAACAATACCAATTAAATTTAAAAATGCTAGTCTAATTATCTAAACAACTTATGGCTCAAAGCATTGTAAGATAGAAGCTGCTGCTGTCTTTACGAAATGCTCTACAATTATTTCTATAGATTAAATGGATGAATAAGACTAGCCAGAAAATTGTGGCTCTTTCTAAACTGGCAATACAGCCTTAGGGACTCCTATTTTTATCAGCTTATTTTAGATGTCAAATGTTTAATCATATATTCACTTCTAAGTACCTAGCAAGAAGTAATATTTAGAATTTGGTTAAAAGGAATTATGCTTTGGTTATGATTCTTTTGATTTTGCAAATTCTGTTATTAGAGACATGTATGACTTTGGTTTAGTAAATTAACCTATAGCCTTCTTAACTTTAAATTAAGTGTTATAAGTATAAGATACAGATGAAATTGCTGGAGAAATTGATTTAGGATAACCTAATAAGCTTTCAATAAAAGACGGAGAACAACTGGCAATTTTGAAATCTGCAAATAAAAAAAATTTTTACTATGCAGTAGCCAGCAGTTAAAAAATTTAGTTCTTAGGATAGCCTGTTAAACTGTCAACTGAAAACATTTCTTTCAACGTTAATTCTCCCTATTATGCAATAAGTTCAGAGACATTATATTACATAATTAAACAATTAAAAGAGAACAGTATAGATTATGAAATAGAAAACAGGTAAAAAAGAGTTAAAGGTATTTAAGATTCAAAAATGATTTCTGTATCGGATATTACTAAGCTAAGTGATATCTAAGTAGAACTAATCAAAGATGATAACACTGCCCTCATAATAAATATTAAGCCTTCGCAGTACACAAGAAAGCTGGATGATAATAAATATGAATTGCTCTTTGATACTTACTTAGGAGTAATTGACTTCTCTCTAGGAAATACTATCTTTGAAACCTATTACATAGGTTTTAATTAAGCCAATGGTAAAGTACTCTTAGCTAAAAGATCTGCACAGATTATATCTAAGATGTGAGTTTAGTAAACTAAATATTATATTTTTTGAAAGTAAAATATCAACATGTTTTTATCATTAAAAAATTAATGTTAGATTTTCTTATTTTCTTTTATCAAAATAAAAAATTTATAAAATTTATTTAAAGTAAAATTATGAATAAAAAAATCAACTTTGTTTATATAAAATATTTAATTAATTTTAGATGTTCTATAATAAACATATTAATTTTAAATAATGTTTAATAGTTTAAGCATTCTATTGCTTCAAATTTTTTTAAATTTGCTAGTTCGAACATAAATTCTACTAACAAATAAATTATAATTAATACATTTCAATCGATTACTTTTAATCTTAATTAAATTTGTTTCAAAAAAATTATTGAAATAAAATAAATATATTTGACAAATTTTATATTTTTGATTTTTTTTATATATTAAAGCTTTTATTCATTATCATTTTTTTAATATCTAGAATTTTCAAAGTAAAATTTTTCTATAATTTCGTTTAAAGAATCTAATTTTTAATATCTCAATTATTATATCTTCAATAAATGTATACTAACTATTGTAAAATAAATTAAAGAAAACAGTAAAAATTAAGAAAGTTTGTTTTTTTAAAGTTCAAACAAAATAAATTAATCAATATTAAAATAATGTTAAAATCTTTTAAACTAATATTTTAAACCAGCTACTAGAAATATTATCGTCATTCTTCTCTTCAAAATTTACATAAAATTATTTTTTAAAACTTACTTTCGATATAATTCTTAGCATTTTTATTATTTTTTATATATTATTTCTTCTTTGAGAAAAGTTGATTAATTTGAAACAATTAATTTTGTTTAAGATATTTTTTATTTTTAAAAGCAAAATTTTTCTAAACTTTAGTTTAATTTTTAATCTCTGAATAAATAAATACTAGTTATTATAAAATATATTAAAGCACATAATAGATTAATTATATGAAAGATTACTTTTTTCAAAGTTTAAATTAAAATGAATTATTTAATGTTAAAATTATGTTAAAAGTCATCCTATAATAAAAAAAAAAATTAAAATTAATAATTAATTTAAACTAATATTTTAAATGAGCTTCTATAAATTGTTGCCTTTATACTTCTCTTCAAAATTTATATAAAATTATTATTAAATTAGAATTTTTCCTAACTTCTATCTAATTATTAGCATTTTTATTTATCTTTATCTCTTAATTTAATTTTAAGACATTTTCTTTGAGAAAAGTTAATTCATTTGAAAAATTAATTACTTTTTTTTAAGATATCTTTTATTCCCTTTGTATCTTTGATGATAATAACTATGTTTCTTATTCATAAATAATTTATTTAAATATTAATAGTAGGCAATCTAATATAAAAAATAAATTTAAGAGAAGTAAGTAATGGTTTGCTAGAGAAATATTTATCATAGAGTTTATAAAATATTTTAAGTGTTAATTTAATTTTATTTTGTTTCAATGAAAAATTTAAGGTAGAAGTTAATTAATCTTTTTGTATTTTATTAATTTTTGATAGAAGTTGATTTAAATTAAAGATTTTTCTTTTTAAAAAGAATATTATATAAAATTAAAAAAAAAGAAAAGATTTTAAAAATATTTTATTTAGAAATAATAGTTCGCAATTGATTTTTGATTTATTTATTTTATATCTTTGATATTAGAATTAGGAAATTCTCTTCTTATCTTAAACTATTGGGAAATATCCAAAATAATTAATTTTTTGAAAATTTTATTTTATTTTAAAGGATATAGGATTATCAGTTTTGGAGTTTTAATTTTATAGGTGAAAGGCGGCCAATCAAAATTTGTAGAATTAAAATATGATTTGGATATTTAAATTTTATAATAAAAATTATGATTTTCAATAAATAATAGCTAACTTTTATACTTTTTTATTGCTTATTATAGTTTGAAATACATATAATAGTATAATTTATCTTGAGACAAGTAAATTGATTATGAATACTTTGCTTGTATTGTTAGTAAATGATTGATAGTAAGAGTAACTGATTTTTTGAACATAATTAATTAATTGCATGAGGATTTGATGATATATTTGCAAGTTTTACGATTTTTAAAATATTTTGAAAAGTGAAAAGAGAAGATAAAAAAATTAGAAAATGAGAAAATATTTTAAAATATTGATCAGATGATTAATTACGATGGGTTAATTCTTCTTGCTGAAGAGTATGAAGAATGATTATTTATATTGTGTTGGATAATGGTCCAAATTAATATGGAAGAATGAAGAAGTGCGAAATTAAGATGAATAGGATGGAAAGAAGAAAAAGAAGACAAGAAAAGAAAGAAGATAAAAAAATATTGAAGATAGATAGAGCCAAAGAAAATAGTCTTTGATAAATAAGACAAAAAAGAAGCAAAACAAATAGAAAGGAAATTTTAAGAGGAAGATAAAATTAAGAATTAAAATAAATATTAAAAGATAAACAAAAGCAAAAAGAAAAGAAAACATAAAATGTCCTTCGTTATCGAAAAAGAATCTGACTTCAAGTACATCCATCGTATCCTCAACACCAACATCGATGGTAAAAGAATCACCCCTATTGCCTTAACCGGTATTAGAGGTATCGGCAGAAGATTCGCTTACATCATCTGCAAGGTTTTGAAGATCGATCCCAACGCCAGAGCTGGTTTATTAACCGAAGAATAATGCAACAAGATTACCGATCTTATCGCTGATCCCGAAGCTCACGGTATCCCCACCTGGTTGCTCAACAGAATTAATGATTTCAAGGATGGTAAAAACTACCAAATGGCTTCTAACACCTTAGATACCAAGATGAGAGAAGATCTTGAAAGACTCAAGAAAATTAAGTCCCACAGAGGTCTTAGACATTTCTGGGGTCTCAAGGTTAGAGGTCAACACACCAAGACCAGTGGTAGACACGGTGTCGTTTGCGGTGTTGTCAGAAAGAACAAATGAGAAATCTAATAATTATTGTAAAAAATATAAAAAATTAAGTTTATGGTCGCATAAAGGCTATATTAATTCATATTAGGTTACTATTAATAAAGACCATAATAGGTATATAAGTCGATAATAATAACTAGCTTTAACATGTTTTTATAGGATTATTTATCTTCATATACTTTATTTAAACTATTCCATTTTAAATTCATAATCTTTTAAACTGCACTCACCTTAATCTCACCTTTCCTAATAGTTTTACATTTTAGTTTTAGCAAGTAGCCAACCAAATTTTCAGATATTCAAATCAATCAATCAATAAACTCCTCCTTGCTTCAATACTTAATTAATTAATTAAATCAATATAAGACTAATTGAATGAATTAATGAATGAATGCATGATTGACTCGCAATTAAATTAATTTAGTCAAAAATACCTATTAAAATTAATATATCTATCTGCAAATCCTTTAGCAAAAAGAATATGTTATAAAATTAGGGAAGTATTCAATTCAATCAGACTTACAAAAAAGTAAGAAAAAAGCAAGCAAGCAATAAAGAAAGAAAGAAAGTAATTCAAAAAATAAGTCAATATTGTTAGTTAGATAATACAAAATAAGTCCTTCATCAGATTTAGCAGCAATGCGATATCAATTACTAATTTAACAGCATCAGATTCATTCATTCATTTTTGCAAAAAAGCATTATTTCAAAAAATAAAGCAGATTGAAAATATTTTGAAAATTCTCAAACAAAAAACGATATTTTTGCATATCTTTTGCATCTAAACATTTTACAGTTATATTAGTTGAGTAGATCAACAAATTTTTTAATTGCGTTTCAACATAAATTAAAATTTTGCAGTGGTATTTGATTTTTTCTGCAAAGTTGTGAAATTTTTTTTACGCTTAGTTACTTTTACTTGATCTGAATATATATAAGATACTATATAATTTGATTATAAATTTTGAAAAATGCAAAAATAAACATTTAAATATAAAACATACTTATTTGCAAATGAGGAGAATAAATCATTATACTTTTATTGATTGATTGAGAATTTTATTCATGCATAAATTGTGCATGCATTTTCCTTTAAAAATTTAAATTAATATCTTTAATACATTTTATAAACAATCAAATTAAATTAATAAAAAACTTATTTTCTCTAAATTAAAGACAAATTTTAATTTTTATCTTGCTATAAATTTGTTTGATATCTAAATCTTTAAAATATTTTTTAAATATAAATTTAAACTTTAAATTTTTAAAAATCTTCCATTTATATACAAAATTCTTTTTAGATTATGAAAAAATACATACATTTATAATTATAATTTTATTTTTTAAATTCGTATATATACCTTGCAAAGTAATACTAAACTAAAATTAAAATGGTTATATTTTGAATAAATACTTTACTTTCCTATTTATAAAGCATATAGTTTTAAATTAAGTAAAGTAAATTTCATATAGCCCATATTTACAAAAATAAATACACTATTTATTGTTTTTGAAATATAAATTTTATTTAAATTGAATTTTTTCACTGGTATATATATTTATTTTTTTATTAATTGATACATGAATTTAATTTCTTCTATTTTATATTTTATTGTTAATTAGATTTTCATAAAAATAATATTTTAATTAGTTTAAATATAACAATAAAAAAAAATATTTATTTGAAGAAATATTTATAAAAGAATTTTTTACTTATCTTACAAACAAAAATGGAGAACAAAGACATTTTCAGCTGTTTAAAAATGTTGCAAAACTCTATAAACTATAATATAGCAGAGAATTTACAAAAACTGCAAGACAAAAAAGTAGATTAAAATATTGAGAGTCAATTATGCTTCATTGAAATATTTAAAGAATAAATTATCAACGATATTTGTTCAATCACTGATCTTATCATATGCAAGATAGAAAAACATCAAAATTTTGATAAAAATGAGAAATTTATAAGTAATATTTTATTAAAGAGCTTAAATAACAATTTATATAAAATAGGCACACATTATGATTAGCATAATTAAGAGTTAATATAAGATGGATAGAAAGATAAAACCTTAAGTAATTAATAAGAGTAATCTTAAAAATAAGTAGCATTAATATCTGTTGAAGAGGAAGATGAAAGTGATTCTGAAATAAAAAAAAATAAGAAAAAAAAAGATTCAATTTTAAAAAAAGAACAAATTTATTATACTATTTATTAGCAATTTTTAAATTCTTATGATCCTATCAAGAGAAATAAAAGTTAAATAATTAATTATTTATCTGAGTAGACTGGGTGGTCATTCTCCACTATATAAAATATTATCAGAAAATTCGAATTAAAAAAAGTTAATCCAATAATCTACAAAAATCAGACCAAAGTTTTTGAATTTATGCAGCAGTCATAGTTTTAAGGATTATTGGGTAAGAGAAGAACTTTGTAAATTAATGATAAAGATTGCAATATGAATGATTTGAACAACACAGATGAAGTAACTTCTTAATTATTAAAATCAGGTTATTCTATTTCAATAGAAAAGTAATTAATTTATTATTTAATTAAATTATAAATAAATTTTATTTTAACAACTCAATCATTTAAAAGGTAATCCAAGAAAACAATCAAATAAGAATTCCATGAACAAAGTAATAAGTTTATCAAATCTTAAGAGTGATTAAAAATATGAATGAATGAAAGCAAACAAACATCAACCCTTGAAACATTTTCTATGATCATCTATTTGAAAAAAAATCTTTTATTTAATAGTTGGAATATGTATATATGACTGACTTACGGATTTATATATAAAAATTGTATCTTTTGAAAAACAATATATTTACTTATATACTAACTAAAATATTAATTTAATACTTTTAATATAAATTTTGTTGATATTATAAATGCTTATTGATTTATTGACGAGAAATAATTAACTAAAATTAAATTTAGATAGATTTAATTTCCTTTTGTTTTATTTTTTTTAATTATTTATTTATTTATTAAATTATTCTTTTTAAGAATTTGTTTCAATATAATTCGAAATATTTCTTTTTTAACTTAGGTCTGTACGATAAAGGAAGAGATCTTACTCTTGATAGATCTAAGACCATACTTTTTAGGGCATCATCACATAAATCTTTAAATTTACTTAGCTCCTCGTAAAAGTGGATTTCGTTTTAATTATCACCCCTCTCAGGCCATAGGAATACCAAAAGCTTCAATTCTTAGCCAACATCTACAAATAAATCTCTTTTATGATCAATAACTACGATTTTACAAGTATCTGTTGTGATTGTATGAGGTCTAATGAATTAATTTTTTTCTTCAATTATGCCTGATGTTATTTGATGCTTTCTCAACACAGGGAATCTAAACTTCTTAGGTATAAGCTCGATGTCTTCTTGTTCATTCACCACATCCCATTGCTTTAGCTTATCTCTTATTGTCATTTTCGGATTCTTAAAGCAAAAATTATAATATTTTTCATCTTTTAGTAGATTTTCTTTTAAGAAATTTTCTATTTTCTCACGAGGCTGAATATCGATTTTTTAAATAAGTTGGCAATTAAATGCATTATGAGTAATGTTGCAATTCACTACTTTTTTTTCTGCTTTATATGGTCTTTATTGTTCATCATCTTCATCTTAATTATTTTTATTAAAGTTGCTTTTTTAAGCATTTTAGTTCTCTTTTTCTTTTTCTAAGAATTCTGTAATTGATTACTACCACATTCTAATTTATTCAGTAAAAAAATATTTTAATTAAGAAAAAAATCATAAACAAAATCTACTGCTTCATTTAATTTTCTGTTTCTGAAATTACTTTATTTTTTTCTATTTTTTGATTCTTGACTACACTCTACCTTGTCCTTCTCTAAGGTATGCTTGATTGCTCATTGTTATTTGTGGCATTCATTCTGCTGTTTATAATGGTTTAATTTTTTCTGACATTTTTTACAAACGTTTGCTCATCTTTAATGCAAACCTATTTGGTTATTGATTTAAAAAAAATTATTTTAAATATAAAAACTGTTTCATAATAGTTTCCAATAAATAAATTATACGAAATCACCATTTTCTGCCACTACGAAAGAAATGATGTTATTTTCTAAATGAGTAGATGATGCATTATGTGCATCAAATATGAGATTGTCCTACATAACAAAGTCATAACTTTTGAGTTAAGCATTCTTTTACCATTGAAGAGTGGAAGCAGTATGATAATTATATGACTTTATCAGTTTTAAATCTTAATCTTTGTGACTATAAATTATTTTAAAGTTTACACTCATTATTTTACACTCTCCAGAGTTGGGCCAGTTAAAAAATCTCATTTTATCATTTGCCGTTTATAATTTATTGATTTCAGCCACTTGCTAAATTTTTTTGAATATCCTCTAAGCCTGCTATTAGGGTGTTTCTTTTTCATCATCTGAGTAGATAGCGCTTATATCACATTAGAATTCAGGCTTTTTTTAATTATTTTAAACAAATGGCTGCATTTCTCGAGAGAGGTCTATAGAAAAATCATCATTTTTTTAAAGATTTTATTTACTTTGCTTTTATTCATTTTACTACTTAAAATTTTGCTGGTTGTTATTCTTGAAATTGCTAGAAGAAACCTTCTATTGTTGAAGCTAAGGTGCTTTTTAGTAACTATCTTTTTGCAAAAGTGAATCTTACTAAGTAGGTTTTAATGGAGATGCATTTACATGTAGAGAATCCTGTAATTTTTATTTTTTAGATTCTTTTATTACTGCTTACTCTTCAATTTACATCAATGTTAAGTTTTTTTCACCAGGTTTTAATGGCGATGTCAATTTAGGGTTGTTTTCTAGTTATTCACTGTTTGCTATGAAAAGATTCATTTTATCCTATTCAGCATTTTGCTGCATCTTTTATTTTTCTAATTCTTGGTGCTCTTTTTCAAGCTATTCTTGGTTCTTCACTTCTAACGCATCTTGTTATTTTACTCCATTTTAACCTTTCTTATTCTTGTCTCCCTTCTTGTTTTTAGAAGATCCACCACCCATTCCTCTTTCAACTTAAATCTATCTATGATAATAATATTTAGCTAAAAGGAATTAAATTTTTTTATAAAGTTATAACACTTAATATCCTAATAAAATCAATCAATTCTAGATTATCTAATACCACCAAAAATTAAAATATTAATTTATATTTGTGTGTAGTGGTACTATTATCTAAAGATGATTTAAACACCACCCAAACATCCCAAACATGACAAAATAATTTGTTTTATAGTTTCACCAAAAAAATAATATTTTTCAGTACAACGTTAGAAATTAAATGTTAGATATTAATTAATTTATTTATCTCTTTTAAAATTAGTAGTTTTTGTAATTGATTTTATCTGCTAAATTATATATAAATAGTAACTAATTTGCATTAAAATAAAAGAATTTACTATTCGAAGTTATTTAAGAATGTCTGAAGAAAAAAATGGGTGATAAAGATAGAAGCAATTTTACTAACATGCAATATAAATTTAATGTAAAATTATAGTAGATTTAAACATTAGAATTATTACAATTTGAAAATTTTAATTATGGATCAATAAAATTAAGAAGAAAAATTGAATTGGAATAAATATTAAGAAAGAAATACATTAAAAACAAAATACTATTAATCCTGTTAAATAATAATAACACTTAGAAGGGAATCACTTGTCAAACAAATAAAAACGGAAAGATGAATCCTTAAGTAAATTCATTTCCTTAGTTTTATTTCAATTATAACTTGATGAAAGCACAGGAAATAACAATTTTTGCAAATCTGCAAAAGCTGATTCCCTTATTGCTTCATTTTTTAGCAAGACCACTCAAATTTAAACAAAAATTGTCTCTCAATTATTTAGTAATTTTTCAAATTTTAACAAATAGAATTAATATTAACCTGGATATCAGTATCAAATGAACTAGCAGTTTTCCTAGCCAACAATTTAAAGAGGAGATTCAAGATATGGTAAAAATTTATCTTTTTTTTCTACTTACTGAATTGTATTCTTTTCAACGCTACAAAAAGTCGCTGAATTATGATGCAATAATATCTTTTTATTACTTAAAATTGTTATTTACTCTAATCAAAATATTTTGCTAACAATATTTTCTGAATTAAATATTAGGAAATCCACCAATTCCACCTTTAAATGAGAATTCTATGAGCTAATACGATAGGAACGATAGAGCTTAGGCTCCTCCTTCTCCTACTCATTCTGTATCAGAAAGCTAGAGAGAATCCAATATAACCCATAGTGCTATTAAATAAGGTAATTTGTTATCAGAAATCTAAATTTAAAACACTCCAACTAAATTTTTCCCAAATTTATCACGATGCAAACAGTAGCGTTGAAGTGTTTAGTAATAAAATGAATTATTCTTCTTTTTTAATCGTTTTTTCCTCTAAATTTTGGAAATTTTTGATAGTAATTTTTAAGAAATGAGGAATTTAATTATTTTAAAACAATTAAAACATGTTTAAAACGTGACAAAAATATAATAGAACCTGTGCAGAAAGATCAGAAAGATGCTAACAAGTAGAAACCTAGTGAGCTCAACACTGATAAACTTAAACTGAATGATAAAAAAATATGGTCAAAAGATACTTTTAAGATAGTAACAAAAATTCACTTTGGAAAAAAACAATTCGTATTTGAAATTTAGGATTTGGCTGCTTTTAACCAGTAAAAAGATGCGGCAAATGCCTCTCAAGCTTAAGATATACCAGAATTCGACCCAGAATACAAATTGAAGAAAAAGCTTGAGCTTCCCTTCAAAGATATAGAAAAACTTTCATTCATAAAGTAAAGATAGGAGATAACAATTGGTAATTTATTTTTAAATGAATAAACATTGTTAAATTTTAAATTATGGTTAAAGCTATATATAAAAAACTGAGTTTCTTCTAATGACGAAATTAAACATTAAAATATTTTATAATAACAAGCTTATTTACTTTCTTCTCTTTAAAAAACTAAACTAATTCATTAAAAAATTATTAAAAACATTTAATTATATCAAAAGAAACAACATATGATAAAATTAAGCAGTGTTAAGAACCAAAGAAGAAAGGCAACGACTCAAAAAAGACAACTCAATGGGTAGAAAATAGTTTTCTAAGTAAAAAATTGAATTTATTACTATAAAAAAAAGAAAAAACTTTATCCTTTTCATCAATTAAAATTAAATAAAATAGTTTTATTTTTTTTATACCCAAACAAAAAACACAAATATTTCTTAATATTAATATGATCAAAAGGAATATTTAAAGTCAATAAATTTTTTTATCATTTTGAAAAATTTATAAAAGAAAATAAATTAATTTTTTTATTAAGTAAAAATAAAATTAAAATAAAATAAATTTCCTCAAAAATGCAAAAATTTAAAAATAATAAAAAATTAATTCTAAAAAATGCAAATAAACAAAATTTTATTGGTTTAAAAAATAAAAATAAAAATTATTTCTAAGAAAAATAAAATTTAATAAAATGAAAAATGTTTAAAAAAAATAATTTTCAAAAAATTTTATTTAATTTATTTTAAGTAATAGAAATATCTTTAATTAGAATATTAAATAAGAATAAATTTGTTCAAATATCTTAAATAAAAAAATAATTCTGTTAAAATTTAGAAGTCAAGCAATAAAAAAAATTATAACTAAAATTTACGATTTGGTTTAAAAAAAACTATTTAGTTGCAAAATTTTTTAATTCATGATTTGGCTTTTGAATTTGGATATTTTTAAATTAATTTAAATCTTAGAAATTCTTTTTTGACAAAATTGATGATCTTAAATCAATAACCTTTGGTAAAATATTAAATTTATATGTAATAAATTAGTGGAAGATGACAATGTCACTCCTTTATTTGGCCCTAAAGAATAAATTATAATTGAATCAGTTTATCCTAAGGACACTTTAACAAAATCTGGTAGTGGGAGAACGAGCCACCTTTAAAAGATTTAACTATGGGTTGATGTGGTAATTATATTTAATTAATATAAATATTTGGGGTTTTATTATTTTATTAACTAATTAATACTTTAGACAAATCTTTACATAGACGGAGAGCGTTTCCATAGAAACACAAACGAATAAGCTCCACAAAAAGGTAAAAATAAAATTAATACAAAATATTTGGGTTTAGAGCTAAGAAAGGAGATAAGGATATTTATTTTAAACGAATATCTTTTTGATTTTTATATTTAAAATTTTTCAAAGATTTTTTTTGTCTGGTTTAATTTCAAAGAATGTATGTCATGATGATAATTTATTTTTTTCTTCTTCTTTTTCTATATTAATTTTGGAAAGAAAAGATTATAAGAACTTCCCGAATTCTAATTCAACCTTGTCATAATAATTCGAAGAGATGCATAAAAAATAATAGCATTCTTATAAATTAATATTGAACTTTGAATTTAAATCAGAATTAATAAATATTTGTTCTAAGATGAAAAACTTGAATTTAACTTGATTGCTTGAAAAAAACTGAAATAAAAAGATAATAAAAATAAAAATGGCAGAAATTAGCTTTCATAAAATTGAATTCCTTAAAAGATTAGTCCAACATCTAGTAGAACAAAATGGAAAAAAATTAAATAAAATAAAAATAAATAAAATCGGATAGGAAAAACATAAACTGAGAAACGAGACTAACAAAACATAGATAAAATGAATGCAGGAATAATAATTTTGCAAATAAAATTAATGAGACAATAATTAAAAATTAAGAAAGAGAAGGAGAAAAGGAGGAAAAATCAAACAAATTTTAAATAAAAAATATGTTGATTATCGATCGATAATCAATTTCCTCTTAAATAATCAATATAATCAGAGAGAAAAATATAAAGTTAGATTTTGCAATTTTTGAAAGCCTTAAACTAAAAAAAAAGAAAGATAAAGAAAAAGAAAGAAGAAGATTAAGCAAGATGAATATGAGAGAGAAAAAAGCAAAAAAGATTAATTATTAATTATCAAGTGAGAGAAAATATTCAGCATTTATTAATCAATGCAAATAAATGCAATTAATTAGTCAATCAATCAGTCAGTCAGTCAAACAATCAATAATAATTGATAAAAAGAAGGAAAAATCATTGTTTGAAGAACGAGAGAGAAAAGCAAACAAAAAACAAGTAAAAGGTCATTAAAAATGAAATTAATCAATTAATATGCCAAAGCTTCAAAGGACATCAAAAAATCAAAGGAAGAAAGAATGAGAGAAAAAAAATATTTAGTAAAATCAAAACTATGACATGACATAAAGAAAAAGAAGAAAATTCATCAAACAACAAAAGGACAATCAAACAAATAAATAAATAAACAAGCAAACAAGAAACAAAGAAATAAACAAAGAAACAAGCAAGCAAGCAAACAAACAAGCAAACAAATAAATAGATAAATAGACTTCGATTGATTTTATTTAGATTGTATGCCATTTAAAAGAAAACAAAACGAAAAGAAACAAAAAATAATTAAAAAAAAATCAAAGATTTTTGTATAGTATTTATAAATTAGATTAAGGGAAGAAACAACATCTATCAAAACACATCAAACTTAATCCCAAAGCCTTTACTTTCCCCTACTCCTACCCTTAGTTTCCAAGCCAATCAGACTACTACATTTTTAATTAGAGTCTGAAGCTCAAACCCAAAAGCATTTTCAAGCACAAACATCTTCAACCCATTTACTATTTTCAAATTAGATACCTTTACAGAGCGAGAAGACCCTCCAAATACAAACACCAATAATACAGGAAATCAAAGCATTAATAATTCACTTCCACCTCCCTTAACACATAGGCAAAGCACTTCATCAATATAAAGTTAGCATCATCAGAACAGTCAAATTCAATCTTAGCAACCCGTACCATAACAAAATTCGATGGCTCCTTAATACAACCACATGCCACCCTTGCACAATAATTAAAGTTAATACAATTCAAATCAGTCTTAGAGACCTCAAACTAATAACCAATATCCACCAAACAATTATCAGTAAATTTTATCTTTCTTTTCATTTGATAAAAAAATCAAATTATCAAAATTGAATGAGAAAAACAGCAAATCTAAGAAAAAAGAATTGTCTAAATCCATTCTATTAGCAATTATCTAGCCTACAATTCCATGACACTTGCATCACATAAATGCTTTTTAAAGAGCAGTTTAAGCTCAAGGCATAATTATAAAGCCTTTTTTAATTTAGAGTGTCCTTCTCAATCAATCATCCACTCACTATCTTGATATTAAAATTTTTTCTCTTCCAAAAATTATAAATATACATATATTGATTGATATAGCTAGCACTTAAATTACATAGGTTCTTTTAGATTTATTTTTTTCCTTTAGAATTAATAATAAATAAATAAATCGATTCAATCAACCAACCCCTAACTATTTAGTGCTGTTTATTTCATAATTTCGATTGATTATCTGGAAAACACGCTTAATTTTAAATTAAAATTTACAATTAAGCTTTAATTTAAAAAATTAAATTAATTTTACTTTTATAAATTAACCTAATTCTATTTTTAATAGGAATAAATCTTAGCCTCCTTAACCTGGCATGCCTCCCATGAAATAACCAAATGGCATGAATGCTCCTCCTCCTCAGCCTGGTCAATAAAATAAGCATTTATTAAACTCTAATTTTGTTAAAGAGCAATTCAATTTGAAGGATGGAAGTCAAGAAAACTTCACCTAAGTATTTGACACTTTAAAAGCTAAAGTTACATAGGAGAAAAATCACCCTCTTAATTTTCCTAACCTTCCCTAACCTCAATCTATAGCAGCGATGAGTGGATAGGGCAATGGAATGAATATGATGGGTCCAAATAATTAAATTCCTGGTAACATGAATCCTAATATGCCACATGGATAACCATATCCTCCAAACTAATAAAGAATGTAACCTCCTTCAATGAGCCGTCAGCCCAGCTAAATGGGTAACGGGCCACATAATAACTAAAATATCCCTCCACATTAATATCCAATAGGTTAAAATCCAAACTTCTATCCCAACTAAAACGGCAACAATAATAGTGGACATTATGGATAGTACCCTAACCAAGGATATCCTAATAATGTAAAGCCAGGCTAATTTAATTAAGGTTAAATGAAATAAATGCCAAATGGTTAAAATGTAGGTCAACCACCAAATCAAATGAATAAAAACATGAAGCCTACTGATCCATCTAGACAAAACTCTTAATAGTTCTAGAACTCCCAAGCATATCAAAACGGAAATTATGTTCCTTAAGGTATCTTTTTGCTGATAAAAAATAACAAATTATTAATTTATTTAAATGAAAAAAATTAGGAAATAATTATGACGATGATCTTATTGAGGAAGGGTTCCCCTAGTTAAACAAAGATTAGTTAAATAAAATCAAGGATTATGTTGAACAATAAAGTAATACATTATGAAAGAAAGAAATTTAAACTTATTTATTTTTAAAAATAGAAAAAATGAGTGTTGAAACAAAAAAGGAAAAGATTTTAAATAAAATTAAAGAGCTTCATCAAGAAGGCATAGAGTTTGTTTCCTCAGAAAAGAAAGAAGAGGAGGCTAGTTCCAAGTAATATTAGAAATTGCTTTTATTTAAATGTAAATTAAAAATGATTTTTTAAAAATAGGTCAAGCAAGAAGTTTAAGTGTCCTTATTATTTGTGTAAAAAAGAATGTAAAGAAAATTAAATGAATAAGCATTTCAAGGAAGCACACCCTGAATTAATACAAGTTGGTTTCGAAATGGATGTACATGGAAATTATAAATTCGATGATCAAATGTTAGATTATGTCTTACTTATTTCTGAAATTTATCCTCAACAATACCAAGAATTTCTCAAACAAGTAAATAAATATATACATGCATGCATACATACATATATTGAAAATAGATTTTAAAAAAAGTATTAAAATTTAATGTTTAAATAATAGATGAGACCCAACATCAAAAAGAAGAAAGATAAAAAATCAGATAAAGCTGAAAAAGCTGAGAAACCTGAAAAAGTTGAAAAACCTGCTCCAGTAGAGAAAGAAAAGGAAAAGGAAAAAGAAAAAGAAAAGGAAAAAGAGAAGAATGAAAAAAGTGAAAAAAATGATAAAGGGGATAAGGGCGAAAAGAAAAAGAAATCAAAGAAAACACAAAAGAAAGAAGAAAAAGAAAAATAAAAATTAATGTAATAGAATTAACAAATTGATTCCCTCTAATAATCTAACTCATCTTGAAATTGATTCATTTGATTGAATGAATGATGTTAATGTATAGAAATAAATTACTAATAAATTAATTGTCAGCTACTATTAGACTATGTAAAATAAACCAAATAGAAAACTAAAAAATAAATATATAAATATAAAATCAACCAAACTCATCGATCAGAAAGAAGGAAAAAACAAACAAATAAATAAAAAAACAATCAATCAAACAGCTAATTTATCTTGAAACTAATTAACTATTCACCTACACAAAATATAAATAAAATAACAACTATTATTATTATTATTTTTCATACTAATCAAAAATATTTTCTGATTACTCACGTAATCACTATTTTCCGCATCATAATGATAAATACAAAAATTAGTAACCACGTTAAATAAATAAATAAATTAATTGACCTCATAAATGCACTACTCTAATCTCTAAACTTAACTATCAAAAAAAATAAAAATAATAAAATGGTATGATTTTCTATGAATAATAAAATCAAAGTAACCATTTAAACTACCATATTTGCAAAGAAATTTATCATAAAATTGCTTAATATACTATTTATATACTCAAATAAAAAAAATAAATAGATTTTTCTCCATTAATCTAATCTCATTTAATTCATTTAAAATAGATCATTATAACCTGTTTATTATGTAGTAAATATTATATATTCTATTAATTTATATATATTTTTGCTTGACTCTTTACAAAATTTCAAATATCTTACTTAGGATTTCTATTCTTATTTTATTTCAAAAATTAATTTACTCAAAAAACAAGTTTGTTTAATTTAATTTACTATAAAAAATAATCTTTAAAATTTTAACGAATATTTTATTTAAAAACCTAAAATTTAAATTCAATTAATTATGCGCCAATTACTCAAATAGCTTTTTTTTATTTAAAATAAATTGTTGTCTATAAAATTGCAAATATCTCTAAACAAGAATGCAAATTAATTTATTTTATAATAATTATATTGAAGCAAAATTCAAAATATTAGCAACTTCATTTTATTTATAAAAATTTCACTTTATATTCGAAATTTCAAAATAATTTAAAAATTAATTTATTTATTTATTGGGGTTGGGGTTGGGGTTGGGGTTGG
>JH719962.1:0-12227 GCA_000231845.2 Tetrahymena malaccensis 436
AACCCCAACCCCAACCCCAACCCCAATTAAATACAATATCGTATAATAAGATTTAAATATGTTTTTAATTTAAGTTATTATAATAAATCATTTATTTAAAAAAATTGGATAGAGCTAATCTTATTAAAAACTTTAAGTAATATAAAACTAGAAAATAAATTGATAAAATACCAATTTATGAAAGTTGACTGATTTATTATTTATTTATTTATTTGTGAATTTGAAATAATTAATAATAAAAATGTTTATAAAAAAGTAATTATCACTGCAAATAAACATGGTATAAGATAGAGCTAATCTCTAAAGAAAAATATAATAATAAATTGATAAAATACCAATTAATTGATGAAAGTTGATTGATTAATAAATATATTCATGAATTTAAAATTTGTATGAATAAGTAAACGAATTATATAAATATCTACAAAAATAGTTTTTATTATTAATAATATCAAAATTTTTTAATTCAATTTACAGTTTTTTCAAAAATAAAGGTTTTTCAAAAGTCAAAATAAACATCAAATATTTTTTTTGTTATTTATTAATTCCTCAATATCATCATCGTTTTATGAGTTCCATGGACCCATTTCTTAATTTTTATCTTTCTTTTAAGCACCTCTTTTGTTAGAAATACGCTAATTGCTAGGAAAAAGCAATGGATTTTTTAAATTATTTAAATTTTATTGCTAGTCATATATGCCAAAGGTTTAATTTTCTTAAACATCAATTTACTGATTTGAAAACTGTTGTTCGAATTTTTCACCATATTTATTATCATAATATTTAACAAGCTTTTTTATACAAGGGGAGTCTTAATTAATCCTAAAATTTTAGCTAAGACTATTATCAGTTATAAGCTAAGTAGAACTATCATAATTTAACTCAGGAGATAGTTCTTTGTTTTCTACATACAAACTAAAGCCTTACTAATTAAGCAATCTGATGTATAAGTTTTAAAGATGTTTTCTTTTTTACATACGTTGATTTTCTATCTCACTTTGAGCTACTAATTCTTACATTTTTTTTCTTTTCTTTTCATTCTCCACTTGTTACTTTATGATCTCATATTTTGAGAGGTTTTTATTACTTTTCCTTAGCTAATTGATACCTTCTTCTTCTTTGATTTTTTAATTTTATGATGCTGTTATTAAAGAATATGTTCTCTAATTATAATCAGAGCTCTTCCCTTTTGGAGGTGATTTTTACAATAACTAAACTTTAACCTAGTGTTCTAAGCTATTAAAAGCTTTGTTTTAGTTATTTTATTTGCTATTTTTTTGCTCAAATTAAATTGAACTCAGATTAAGTTAATCAGCGAGTTAGTTAATACTCATATTATTTGCTTCATTAGTGGTAAAGTAATTTGGGAATGTATCATGGACTGTTGTCATTTATTGTTGATTATAGTTATTAATTTCTATCAATTAATTTTGTAAAGGCTTTATAGATGCAAATCCCACTGCTTCAATTGTTAACTCTTTATCATTTTTACTTATATTTTTTTTTAATTTGGCTTCTTATTATTTAATTTCTTTCTCTCTATTAACTCGTTGCTTAAAATCATTCATTTATTTTAAAATACCCTATCTTTTTTTATTTAAATTAGAATTACTGATTTATTCACTTTTATTTTATTTTGAATTTGAGTCATCCTCTTGAGTTAACAAACCATTTGTTGTTTGTGGCTTATTTTTTATTTAAGTGTTTTAAGAGTGATAGGAATGAATCTAAAATAAGGCTTAATCATACTACTAATTTTAGTTTTTTTTAACGTTTGGCATTAATTCAGGATTTTTCTATTAATTCAAGGCTTAGTTAATGCTACTAGATTGATTGTTTTGCAAATTTGGAGAAGCTACCCTAATTCTATTTTTAGAATTTCTGCTAGTTAAATTTAAATTAAATGAAGAGTCTTGCTGCTAATTATTATAATTTATGTGTGAAGAATAGATTTTTCTCCTAAATTATTAATGTGTTTAAGGTCTATTTCTTTGTTATTACTATTTATTAGGACTAAATGAAATAAAGCTATCTGAGTCAACTTAATAAAAACTTTAAGAGGGCTATGATGCTAAATTTCCTGATTATTGCTTTTTTATGTTGCTTTTATTGTCAGGGTTATAGAAAGAGTGAGACATTTTGGTTTTGGAGTTGGTATAAAAATTTTGCTTAGTGTATGAAGCCTTTTAGGTCGTAGGAATTTCATCCAAGCCTTAAATAGACTATAAAGGAACACTATTAATATCATTTATTTATCCTATGCTTTTTAGTTTCATTTTTTTCCTTTCAGTTTATTTTAAAATAATCCTATTGTATACATTTTAGCTGTAAATTGTATTTGATACACCTACAAATTGTCCACTAGATTACAAATTTTCATCAGGTCTTTTATTACTTGACAAGTTTGGAGTTCTTTTCCCACTGTTAGTATTCATATTCAAATCATTATCCCCTTAGTTTGGAGAAGTTGAAAGCTTACTATGATTATTATAATTTCTTCTGAAATTGCAAACTGTGTTTTAAAAGCTTTCGTTCTACTTTTATACTCCTTATTTAATTTTATTAGCAGTGGATAAAGCATCGATTCTTTTATCTACTTCTTATTCTGTAGCATTCTCAGTAATTTAAGATCTAAAACCAAATGGTTTTTTAAGGTCTTCTTCTATATTTTCATAGTTTTAAGTAAGCTCCTTTTGATTCCTTTAAATGAACCTACTAATCAGCATTTATTTATTTAATGGACATTTTTCAGAATTAACTATTTTAATCTTTTTATCATTTTCATTTGCAACATATTTATTATTTACAGCAACATTATTTGGTTACTCACCTTTCATCTATTCTGGATATTTTTCAAACTATTTTAGATGCTTGTTGATAAGTTCTAATCCATATTAAGGAGTAATATCCTTTAACTTTTTTAAGTTCTATGTTCCATCTAATTACTATTACTTTTGTAGTTGATTCTTATCCTTATTTCCAGATTTAGAAGAAGCATAACGAGGAGATAATTTTACAATTTAAATAAACTGCTCATTATAATTTTTTAAATCTTCCTTTAATATCTCATAAGCATTTTCTGAAATCATATTATGAATAAATGAAATTATGATTGCCTATCTTTTACTTAAATAGCTATGTTTTATTTATCCTTTAACTTTAAGCAAATTTTAAAAAGGATTTATTTAATTATTGCTATTTGATTGTAAAAAATTGATTCAAAAATAATTAATTTGTATAATATATTAAGATTTGAAAATTATAAGTACTTTAATTAACAAATACCCTAATATCAGAAATAACATTCATTCTTTGAAAACTAACATGAGAAAAGTATTATTAAATGTACTTTTTAACTAATGGATGGATGGTAAAAATTTGATAGGTTTCAGTGAATAATATAGTAATAAATAAATTATATTTCCAAAGAATTTTAACAATCATAAATCAGTAATTGTTACCAATTGAATATCCAAAATAAATAGCTAAATTTTTTTAGCAATAAATTAGATTTTAAAAAATATACAATTAAATTTTATGAGTGAAAATTAGTTTTTATTATCCATTGTTTATTTATAAATTTGATAAAAATTAGTTTGTAGATACCTACCTATTTATTACCTTCTATAATAAATTCTAAAAAATAAATATTTACTATTCAGTCTCATTTAAATCAATTGTATTTTTAAAATATAAATTTTATTAAATTATTCATTTTTCATAAAGAAATAAATAAAATTGTTTGAAGTAATCTCAAAAAAATTTCGAAATTTTATAAATACTTAATTAAAACAACAAAAAATATTTTTTTATTTTATACAAAAAAGTTTAATTAAAAATCCATTTCTTCTAAATCTTCATCCAATAATCTGTTGATTGAGTAAAATATCAGGTAAAATTATAAAATATATCATATTGCTAGCTCATCAATATTTATTTAATGAATTTTGCAAAATTACTTATTTTAATTTTTTCTTTACTTTAAATACTAAATTTATAAAAAAATAAGTGTCCCTAAACCTCAATGATCATTTTATTAAATTAAAAATATAAATACTTAAAGTATTCAATAAGTAAAACGACATTTATTTGTTTCTCAAATAATTTTTCAACTCCAATAGAAATTACAGCTATATCTTTTCTTTAAATTATGTAAATTTTATTAAATGCAGAAATTTTAATCATTTAAAAGTATTTAAGTGGATTAAAGAGGAAGCTGAAGAAAAATATTTTTTTTATTACTTTACACACATGAAATTACAGAGATAATAAATTTTAAACACAAAATATTTTAATAAAAATAATTTATATTAATCTTCATTCACCATAGAAAACAACAGATCCACATTGTTAACCAACGTAAAATGTTTATACCCTATTTTTATTAATTTAAAAAAAATGAATATTAATAATAAGAAACAAATTTTTTACCTCACAATTACAGACATCAAGCTCAGACTAAGAAACAGAAGGTTCAATAAATTGTTTTTATAAAGTTGCGAAATGCTAAAATATTTGTTCTAAGTTAGTATGATGAATACTATACTATTCGATTTTATTTTTAAGATTGTTTTCCATGAGGTTAAATACTCTTGAAAATATAAAATATTATGTTGGTATTTAGTAAATAAGTGTTTTTTCTTAATCAATTATTTTAATTGCATTTTAAAAAGAATTTAAAATAATTGAATCTATTTCTTAGGAAAAACAATTCGGATTCTTGATCAACTTTAATCTATATCCCTATCCAAATTTATTAGATAAATGTTCAGGGGATCCTATGCATTAGAATTACCCATTAACTATAATACCTATTTAAATAAATATTTACCAGATTATAATTATTTATATTTTACCTATTTTAGAGCATAGAGACTCAGCTTCATTCATTGAATGAGTTGTTAGTAAAATAGATGCATCTTTCAGTTAAAAATTTTATTTTAAGGTATTCCAAAGGAATCTTTTTGCAATAGGATCCAATCCACTAGATGGTTCATCAAAAAACTAAATATTAGGTGAGCCAATTAGAGCCATTCCAACACATAACTTACGTCTATTGCCACTTGATAATATTTCAGGTTTTTTATCCATTTATTCTTCCAATTATAATCTTTTAGCAAAATACCTATTCATCAAATTGTAATGTTAATAAATAAAATATGAATAGATATATTACTTTATAGCCTTTTCTCGCTTTTCCCCTTATAAACCCTTTAGTGATGCAAACATAGCAAGGTGATCATAAACTGTTAAATCTTCCCAAAGATTATCGAATTGAGAACAGATTCCTACATTTTGCCATGCATTTTCGTTTGTTTAAATTGCTTATTCTTAGTTGACAAAAACATATCCAGAAGATGATTTATCCTTTCCAGTAAGTATGTTAAAGGTAGTTGTTTTACCAGATCCATTAGGACCAATTAAGCCAAATATTTATTTTTTTTAAACACCAAAACTAATTCCATTTATAGCTAAGCATTTATTATCATATTGTTTACTAATATTTCTTGCAATGATTGGTTTCGTTTAATATGAAGAACTTTATTCTTCTTAAACTACATCTATATCCCTTTGAGTCTATATGATGGGAGTGAATTAATTTCCCCTCTTTAATTAGCAAAAGATTTAAGATTTCTCTAAATACATAGCAAATATCAAGTGAAATATACTTGAAATTAAAGCAACTGTGTTCAAAGAACTTGTGCCAAAGTAATGGAATGATTCATCTTCATATTTTCTAGAATAAACTTATAAAGAAATTAATTTATTAAAAATTAAAAGAAATTAAGTTTAAATACCTATCCCTAAATAGTTTACTCCAATTGGGAAGAAAATATAGCTTATAATTTAAAAAGGAGAAAAATCACGACTGGATTTGAGAAAAATAACTCCTAAATTAAAATTGACCAACCACTAAAAGAACGGAAAGACTATATATGCAGTTTAAGATCTTTTGAACATATAACTGTAAGAATAAGAAGTAGCTAAACCAGCAAAAACTGATACAAAAGTTTAGTAACAAATCTGATAATTATTCTAATCGAAAAAATATTTGAGTGCGATTATTATGACCAGGAAATAAAGCATTGATAAAGCAAAATCAACAACAAAAGTTCCAAACCAATAAGGTAATAATTTGCATCCCATAACTCTTAGAGCATAATGCAAGCTCTTTTCCCTCTCAATTATTAATGTGCTTCCATTTGAATTACAGATAAAGCAAATTGCTATAATTTTTTATTTACTAATTAAAATTAAAAGTATTTAAAAATTTTTTTACCTATTGTAACAACTATCAAGTAATATTCAAGACTATGCCTAACCATATTAACAAAGAAGTAACCGAGTCCAATAATAGAAAAAGGGAATATGTAAGAAATAACTTAATTTTTATTCTTAATTAGCATTTTGATTCTTCTAATAGCAATTACTTAAGTTTGAGAGTAAAATGAGAAAGATGGTTCATATTTAAGATATTGAGGTATTTGAGTATTTGATAAATCAAAATTTCCTAATTTTATTTACCTTTACTCCTACTATTGCTGTTATTCTAAGTTTAAATATCTTTGTTCATCTGTCCCAATACTTATGAAAACATCTTCTAATGAGTTAATTTCCAAATTCATCATTATGTCATTGTCTATTAATTAAATGATGATTTATCATAAAATATTTAGTTTGATAATATTATTAAAATGTTTATTGTATTAAAATTGTTTAAATTTATTAGAATATTTTTATGAAACTTTTACAAGTTATTTAATTTTTTTGTGTTAAATAAAATAATTTTTTTTTAAAATTCTATAAAAGGCAATTTAAATTAAAGAAATTATAAAACACCTTATTCAAGTTATTAGAATAATTAACTGAATTAACTAGTGCTAGTAAATGGTAGCAAAAACTTGAGACTTTGATCTTAAATCTAGGCATATTTTTAGTAATTTGGAATATATTTCTTAATAATTGACTCTAATTAAGCCTTTTTTTGGATAAATTAATTTATTCCTATATCGTTTTCACTTTTGCATTATATTTTCAAGAAGTAACCTACTCCTAATTTATGTATTATGTAATCCACTGTTCCTACGCAAATAAGCTAACCTTAAGACATAATTCCTATTCTATCTGCTAAAGCCTCTGCTTCTTCTAAGTGGTGTGTAGTGAGGATTATGGTTCTCCCATCATTTTTCATTTCTCTTAAGATATCCCAAATTTATTTTCTTGTGGTAACATCTACACCTACGTGGTAATATTTTATTGTAAATTAAATAAACTAAGCTTAAAAATTTACCAGAAGTTGGTTCATCCAACAAAATAAATTTTGACTAACCTATTAAAGCTATTGCTAAGCATAGCTTGCGTTTATTACCTCCTGAAAGATGCTATACCTGTGTATATCTATGACTAAGAAGATTACATCTATAAGTTATATTTAAAATATCCGCTCTAATAACTTAGTCAGGAATCAATTTTATTCTTGCATAAAACCATAAATGTTCATCTACAGTCAGATTGTCATATAGAATATTTTTTTAACTGCATATTCCAATATTCCTTCTAATTTCATCTAAATCTTTATCAAGATCTAATCCATTCATAATAACCTATCCTTGCGTTTTTTGAATCATACCGGTAATAAGGTTTATTGTAGTTGTTTTTCCAGCACCTAATTTATTATTGAAATTAAATATTTTATCAATCATATTGGTTAAAATATACCATTATGTCCTAAAAGACAAAATATTTGACTCTTATATAAGCTTAAAGATATCTACTTAACAGCATATTAACCATGGAATTGCTTTGTAAGGTTAGAAATTTGCAAGGTCTTTACAAGATTAGAAGTATCTATTTATTAATGATAAAGAGCACTGCTGTAATCGTCAGCTTAATTTAAAACATCTCCTATCTGTTATTAGAGAAGTTTCTCTTTATCAAAGCTTTAAGAAGATAATTCTATATCATTAAGCTCAATATCAAATGACATATCTTGTTGCTGTTATTCTTAACTATGTTTTTTGCAACAGAAATTCTTAATAGATTGAAATATGAAAAGTGGACTTTTTTAAGTTCCATATTCATTTGACCATATTTGATCTAAATAAAGATAAAGTAGGAGATATACAGCAATATCAAAGAGCAAAACAAGAATAGCTTCATTCACTGAAAAGTCTACAGAAATACGTGTTAAACTTTTGAAAAATAATATAAAAATTAGTTTAAATAGTGATTAAAATTAAAAATTAAATTTCTAAGTAAATTATTATAAATTTACCCGCCAAAAACATCCCAACCATCGCCTAATAAACCAAGAACTAAGGCTGCCTATGGGGCAAGTGAAAGTAAGACAATTAATAATTTTTTACTTTAAATAGCTATAATAAATGAAAAGCAAAAGAATAAATTGACTAATGATATTATGTCTGAAGCAAGCTTTTAGCAAGAAAAGAAGGATGTAAAAAAATATAATTAGCAAACCATAGCAATTGCATATGTTATATATAAAATAATGCCTTATATAAAATTGATACCCACGTAAACTTCTCCAATAATGAAGCAAGATGTGTAAAAAAGTATTACAATTATCACACAGACATAAGTACTGAAGAGTAGTTATCCCATCATATAGTTCCAATGTGTCAAGCCCATAATTTTTTGATTTTCTCTCTATTATTCTTTCTTTTCTTGCACTATTTACATTGAAGCATATCTAGTATACCCATTAATAGACATACATGAGAACCTTATTAAAAAGTTTAATAAATATAGGATTTTTTACTTTTAATTTACAATGGCCAAAACAATTTAAGAATATGATATTTTTAAGCTAAGCAAGAGAATATTGTACATAGAATAGGTACAAAAGCGATTTGAATAAATACCTTCGAATTGACTAAGACATTGTAGTTTTTTAGAAAAACTGCTTTAATTTAATCAGTCATGATAAAGTAAAAAATATCTTAATAAATTAATAAAAAATTATCTAATCTGATCAATAATACGAAATTTGTATTACTATTTTCTCAACAAAAAAAGAATTTACATTAATAAATATATATTCATCCCTATTTAATATTTAATAACGATTAATTTTGAAATGAATTTTTCAGAATTAAAAAGCATTTCTCTGCCCAATTTTACAATAAATACTGCTTATAAATATTTAAATTTTTATCTATTGCTTTGACCTCAAAATTATCCATAGTTTTTTGATTTTCTCTCTATTATTGTTTCTTTTCTTGCACTATTTACATAGAAGAGTATCTAATCTAGCCATTAATAGACATACAGAGAACCTTATTAAAAATTTTAATAAATATAAGATTTTTTACTTTTAATTTACATTGGCCAAACAAATTTTATGAAGGAATATTTTTAAGCTAAGCAACAAAATATTGAACAGAGAATAGGTACATAAGCGATTTAAATAAATACCTTCGAATTGACTAAGACATTATCATTTTTTAGAAAAATTGCTTTTATTTAATCAGACATGATAAAGTAAAAAATATCTTTATAAATTAATCAAAAATTATCTAAAAGAACTTACATTAATAAATATAAATTCATTCCTATTTTATATTTAATAACGATTAATTTTGAAATGAATTTTTCAGAATTAAAAAGAAATTAATTTTTCTCAGCCAAACCTTAAATTAAATAGCTGCTTATAAATATTTAAATTTTTATCTATTAGTTTGACCTCAGAATTATTTTTATTGACAAAAACTAAAAGTTTTTATATAAAGATTACATTTTTCAAATTCAAATTCTTAGAAACAAATAAAGAAATTTTCTATAAATTTTAGTTGTTTGTTAATATTTTTTCAAGATTTTGTTAGAAAATTATCTTCAAACTATGATTATTCATCATTTTACTCTTAAAAAGCTATTTTACACCAGTAAGGCTAGCAAAATTTATCAAAATATAATATTTGCTTTTTTATTTAATAATTAACGATTTTTAATTAATTAGAAAGATCAGCATTAAATATTATTTCTTTTTGATTTGTTAGGAATTTATTAAAGAGAGTTAAAAATATCGAATTATTTCATATATTGTATTAATAATTTAGTTTTCATGCATAATAAACTTAGCTAATTTTATTGAGTCATTTTTTATTTCAGATTTTTATAATAATATCTGATTGATATGAATTCTATATTTTAAAAATTAAACCCGCTTTTTTATTATTTACGTAATTAAAAGGATGTAAAGAAAAACGCTAATATAGATTGATTTTCATTTTTTTTTCATATATAGCTAGAAATTTATTTAGTAATTACTAAATAAATATTTGGTAGAAATTTAAAAGGTTTTTGATTTAAGATTTATTGCTTTTTTAAAAAATTTAGATTTTCCTATCAAAAAATAAAATGTATGATTAAGTGTTTTTTATTTTAAAAATTGTTTTGGATTAAAATGTATAAAATCTTTTTTTAAATTTATTTGATTTTATCAAAAGTCATTAGCATTTTATTAAATATTTATCCAGAAATTACTAAATAAATTTCTGAAAGTAGATTTATCCTTTTTACTTTAATTAAAATAAACACTAGATATATATAATTTTTTAAAATTATACTAATGGATTAATTCTATGAAAAATAATAGCTTATTATTTTATTACCTAAGATTCACAAATATAATAACTATCAGTATCTGTAGAAAACAACAACAAAGATTTGTTTGATCAATAATTTAAATAATAATTAAATATTAAATATATAAATTCTAGAAATTATTGTTCTTCCTAGAAATTCACTTGACTTGATGCAATAATATAACTATTTGTAGCACTATTATTATCTAATATATGATTTAATAGAGAGAGAATGATTCACACTAAATATTACATATGGATAACATAAATTTTCTATTATTCCTAAAGAAAATATTAGAAATAAATATTCAAAATTTTTCTTCAAAAACGAAATAGAATTTGATTATATTTCTCTTTATTTAAAGTCATAAAATACGAAAAATTGGCCATCATCTTCAGCTATGCAATGTAGGATAAGATGTAAAAAGAAATACCTGAAAAGGTTTAGGTTTCTAAGTAGTACGTCTCATAAATTATCAAAAAATTTAAAGAAGATGGTGGATAATTCTAAAAATCTTTAGGGTTTCACAAAAGTAATCATATTGAATTACCCTGCAATTCATAAGATGCTTAAAAGCTAAGATTAAAATATGTAAATAAGCATAAGAGCGATAAATTTACGAATGTTGTCTTTATTCAAATGTAATAGAAAGCTTACTATATTATCAGATAAGAATATTTTTAACCTAAAAAACTTTGAGATTAATAAAAAAATTACTTCTTCTAGAATTCAAATAAATAAAATTGCCTGAAGTAATGTCAAATATATATCCAATTAATAAATATTTATATTTATTTATTTCCATAAAAGAATACATTTAAACATAAAAAAAAAATTAAAAATAATAAATGTTCTAAAAATCATCTAATAATTTATTTTTTAATATATCAAATAAATTAATAAAAAATATATCTATTTTCTATAATTTTTATGCAAATTGTTCTCAGAAAAAGTACTATTATGTCTCAAAAAAATTATTAAATAAAATTTTTTTTAATTGATTGTAAACAAATAATTATTGTTTTAATAGTTTATTAAAAATGTGTATCAAAGTATTAACTTATCAATTAATTATGTTAAAAAATTAAATATGCATAAAATTCTTACTATTTTCAATAAGTCAAAAATTAACTATCTTAAAAAAAGCTAAATAAAGACCGTTTTTTTAATTTGTAATATGTAACTAAATTACAATATGATAATAAAACTTTAAACATAAAATATTATAAATAAAAATAATTTATGTTAATCTTTAATCACCATACACAGCAGCAACAACACATTGTACACCAACGTAACGCATTCAAACCCTATTTTTTTATTAATTAAAAAAAATTATTTTGATCATAAAAAATAAATTTTTTACTTCGCAATTGCAGACTTAAACTTCAGTCTAAGAAACAGGAGGCTCAATAAATTGTTATTAAAAGGTAGCAAAATACTAAAAAATTTGTTCTAAGTTAGTATGATGAATGCTATACTATTCGATTTTGTTTTTAAGATTATTTTCCATGAGGTTAAACACTGTTGAAAATATAAAATATTATGTTGGTATTTAGTAAATAAGTGTTTTTTCTTAATCAATTATTTTAATTGCATTTTAAAAAGAATTTAAAATAATT